>JAHWFP010259989.1:0-26242 GCA_023313725.1 Lithobius niger
AAGGAGTGATATCAACACACCAAAACATTCGCCAACTTAATCGCACCGAATAATACTTTGGACGTTAAATGAAAACTTGAACATTGCTACCGAAAGTAGCATTGTTCTAGTTTTCATTTAACATTCGAACTATTAAGCGGTGCGATTAACTTGGTGAATGTTTTGGTGTGTTGATATCACTCCTTTGAAGGGCCGAACCATTCGGAACTTGGCGGCGCTTTTACCAGTTTTGGTTTTTGATATGATCGATATTTACGAACACAAAAGGCAGAATTAAAGATAGTACAAAAGTTTTTAAAATACGCTTGTTAACGAAGCAGACACTCAGGATTTAAGACCGATCTTTTGATAATGTAAAATACGTTAATCTGAGAGAGATATGAAAAAAAAAGCTGCCCCGACTGTGGCTTGAAACCCAGGACGTCCCGTACGGTTCGTTCTTTCTTTTTTCCCCCTTAGATTAGTGTATCTGGTATCATCACAATACAAGTCTTTAATGCTGACTGTCGACTTTGTTTTTAATAGTTTAAAACGTTCATTTATTCCATTTCTGCTGTATATTTTGTACGTGATACATGATAATTACATCATCACATACAGTAAATCTCAGCCTTATAAAAAGAGGACCATTCATCTTCTCCATAATTGTCCTTCTTGGTGGTGTCGTCCCTTATATTGGAAATTTACCTTTTGAATGATCTTCATTACGTCATCTTTTTTCACTTTGGATTCGCCTAAGTTCTGAATGTTGAAAGCGGCAATAGTTAACTGCCCATCTGACTTTGTCGTTGCTGGTTTACTGTCTGAGTTTGTTATCAAATTTGCAGCCAAAGCACAGAGAACGAACCACCGTGTAGAAGCTGGCATTGCTAAAATAAACAAAGAGTAGTAAATCACACCATTAGGGTATCTACGAAATAAGGCATTTTAAGGCCTAGAAAAAGGTGAATATAAATGGTTAGAGGTGTTGCTGGAAAGAATTCATGTCTGGAGGTAACATATGGGTTTAAAAAATGTGACATAAGTGAGCAAAAATATTTATGAAATTATGCATTAAATGATAAAAACAAGGTACCATATCATTCCGAAGCTTACTAGATTTTGTGCCATTATCAAAGGTTAAACGGTAATGAACGAGAACATAAAACTGCAGAAAAGGTTCACAAGGGAACTGCAATATTGCATGATTCAACAGTGCCGAATTGGGTAAGTATCATGATATGATCTGGCTTCATTATCAAAGGTTA
This sequence comes from Lithobius niger, assembly GCA_023313725.1. Classification (NCBI taxonomy): domain Eukaryota; kingdom Metazoa; phylum Arthropoda; class Chilopoda; order Lithobiomorpha; family Lithobiidae; genus Lithobius; species Lithobius niger. Next base: position 1,248 of record JAHWFP010259989.1, read on the forward strand.
AAATGTAAAAAAACCAAGAACACAACACTGCAGGAACTGTTTACAAGGGATATTCTACACTATATTGGACGAGCGCGTAATGTGATTTGTCTTCATTATCGAAGGTCAAATTGTATAAATCAGAACGCTACACTGCAGGAACTGTTCACATGGGAGCATCTAATACGGTAGCTCCCTTGTGAACAGTTACTGCAGTGTCGTGTCTTTTTTCTTACCTTTTTAGCCTTCGATAACAAATTGAACCCAAATCACACATGCTTCGAAAACCGAAAGTTATCTTGCTGTTACTCGTTTAATGCATATTGCTAAAAAACTGACTTAAGCCATTGTCAAAGAATATTTTAAGACACACACACTAGATTACCTATTCCCTCGAAAAATACTAAATTTCGTATTTGGCAGTAAGATTTAGATTTGGCAGTAATTTGTGGCGTTATAATTTGTAGATAAATAAGTCTGATAAATTAAAGGAACTCCTATTTATTTATTTTTTACGTTTAAGAAGCCATAAATTTTAGTACTCTTACATCCGTACAGATCTCCGTGCTAGTCGACAACTTTTTTGCAATATTTTTAGTTAATGCCTCCCCAAACCTCAAACCATAAATGGCACATTTTAGAGTTAAAAGGTGTTGACACCAAATTTCATTCGTGCCCGTCTCAAAAAAATTATTTTATTTAAATGGAATTAGTCATCAATCAGTAAATAGTGGTCAGCTGAAATCAACGATCTTCGCGCACATTTATCACATTGAAATAGTTTATGCACTTGATTCAAATACAACTATCACTTGTCAGGGTACAAAGACTACCTATTTTCAACAATTTTGAAGCAGTTTTGCCGCACAGGTATTTATCCTTGCCATCGTGAAATGCGCTCAGTTCTGATTTCTGTTAAAATCCCAAAGCTAGTTTAGTTTAGTTTATTTGCAAGAGCTTACATTACCCAGAGCCGTTCGCTCTACCTTACTGTAGTGTAGAACTAAAACAATACATTCCATGCTATGCTAGACATCTACGCTACAAACATCAACATTCGGCCCAATGTCCACATGTTGCCCCACTTGGGCACACAACACCCCACGACACTGGGTGAACCATGGACATTCAAACAGGAGTGAGCAGGAACAGGAGGCTGCCAGCATTGCCAGTCCCAAATCACAGACCGATCCCCACCCGGCACCCCAATACACTTAGTACACGAACTGGCCAGTCGCCTTGCAAACCTTATAACTAGACGCACAGACTGCTGGGCATTCGCTTGCATGGGGGGGGGGGGGACCACACCCAAGACTTCACACAAGGACACGTCTTCGTCACGCAGGGGCAACCAACGAAGTGATGCCCAGCATGGACAGGTAAACAAGAAGTGCCTGACCATCTCCTCCGCGACACCGCAACTGCATACTGGGGTCCGACGCCAGCCCGTGAGGAACTGATATGCCCGCAGCCAGGATAGCAGTCTAGCATCTTGCATTGGCAGACGAGCAAGAAAAACAGACAGATTGAAGGCAAAGCTAGGTTAGGTTACTTTTATCTGAGTACTACGGGCCTTAAATGCCATACACTCACCCTAATCTAATCCTATCTTAACCTACACCAACATTTCAGACAATACATGGCATTAACAACATACTAATTTACAAAACCAGTGTGACTCCCTTATCAGCATGGCAACACAACAACACTGCAACACTTTGCGGACAGTCTCCAATAGACACATCCCAACTATACCACTTCTCAACACAACCACCGTGAAGACCCCACTGTGTACAAGTAGCTGTAAATACCCCGAATGCCATGTAATCCCAAGAGAGGGGCGAACAACAAGTGAGGCCAGGAGAGAATCCATCACCCACTATGTAAAACGACCTGTAGCCGTGCAAAACCCCAATGCTTTACGGTATCCCACTTTACTCTTCTGCACGTGAGGGGTAACCCCCAAGATCACAGCCAAAGGGTCATCCCCGTCATGAAAGACGAAGTGGCGCTGCGCCACCCAAATCGGACAATCAAACAGGAAATGAGCCACAGTCTCATTTGACATTCCACACCTGCATAGAGGAGTCCGTGCCCAGCCCAGCCGAAATAGGTGTGTCTGAAGCTGGACATGTCCCGTCCGTAGTCTCGAGAGCAGCTCCGCTTTGCCTCGCGACAGACCATCAAGAGTCACAGGCCGCGAGACAGAAGGGTGGACCCCAAACAGAGTACGGCCAGTAGGACCCACAGCCCAGCATTCCTGCCAGATCCTGGAGGTGGACCTCGAGTAGGCTGGCTTGAGATCTCTCGGGCCGACCACGAAACTGACTGCTGGGGTTGTTTGACAACTAACTGCCTCTCTTGGCCAACTCGTCAGCAAGTTCGTTCCCGAACTCACCACTGTGCGCCTTAGTCCACACGATCGTAATTGACACTCCCAGTTGGTTAGCCGTAAATAATTTCCACCCCACCTCAAGAGCCAGAGGATGGAAAACGTCCAAAGAGGTAAAGCACCGCTGGAGGAACCCCACACCTACTAAAGAGTCCGTAACAACACAAAAGCTTGATGCGCCTACATCCATGCCCACATCAAGCGCTACAACAAGTGCAACAAGTTCTCCTACGAAAGCCGAGGGCACAGACCCAAGATGGTAGCTGAATTCCAGCCGAAACCTAGTGGCCGCTACGCAACAATGCAGGAATTGAACAATGACTTTCAATTGAATAATGAGTTTCTTACAATGAAGTCTGACAATTGAACTTGGCGGCTAAACCTGATTACCTTTTCCTTGTTTACCTTGATTACCTTTTCTGAAGTTTCATTGTTGAGCTGTAAAGGGTAATGTTGTAACCATTCCCGTGAGCCCAAAGAACATACGGTCTGTGGACTCCAGGGTCTTAAGCACGCTGTGGGTTGACAGTTGGGCTAGCAGGCCCACTGGCTGTGCTCTGTTTGATGTTCATTCCCCTGTGGCTGTGCCTAAAGCCTTGGGCGGCCTGTTGCGCCAAAACTACAGCCTGATTTCTAGGCCTGCAGATCCAAAGTGAATAGCTTCCTCCCCATCTCGAATATAACCGGGAGGGTACATTGCAGTGAATGGAAACATTTCTTCAGAAACCCAATGCCCGCCACGGAATCCGTCAAGGTAGACCTCGGGATATCTGAAGGTTCAACCTGATGTCCAGAGCCATCGAGACTGCGGCCAACTTACCCACAATTGCCGACGGGGGGGAGGCAAGAGAGTAACTGTATAGGCCCAAGATACACACCCCTAACTCCCTTCCCCGGTACCCTTGTGGCTAAAAAGAGGCGTCACAGAACATCAGAAACATTCATACCAGGAACTGTGACATCTGGCAAAGTAGCAACCGCAGCACCCCCACAGAGCCAAGGGACTGGGGGTGAATGAAAACCGTGGAAGGGAAGCCATCCAAACCCTTCCCTCAACCGGAGGAGGGTCGGCCCCGCCCCGGGAGCACCCAAAAAATCACGATCAGCTTGAGACAATGACAGCTCCTTTACCCGCACTGAGATACTTGGGAATCCCCAGACTCAATATACGCAGAGAGTAGAAGGAGTAACAGGCGTAGAAGACAAACACCCGGTGAAGACCCTCATTCAGCACCACCTGAACCCCTCCAATGGCCTGCCGAGATCCGACCAGCATCGGGATATGAAAATCCCCACAGGAACGCAGGTACACCCTGTAGAATGAGACAAGTGTACTACGTTTCGCAACCGACTTGTTGCTGGCCAGGGACTTCAACACACTCAGACGGGCAGCAACATTCTTCTTGATAGAGGCCACCTCTTGTATCAAGTAGAGTTGTGGGTCAAGCCAGAAACCCAAGTACCATGAGCTCTGTTTTGGCGCTAGACAACTGAGATCCGAGCACCCAGCGCCCTGAACCCCCCTCCTATTGTGGCCTCCAGAAACACGAGCACCAAGACAGCCACATCATTAGCGTAAGCGACAACGTGGCTGACCATCTCATGTCTACAAGAACAGAATTAAAGGCAATCACAAAGAGAAATGAGCTCAGATAGCTGCCCTGTGACAGCCCTCAGTCGATGTACACAACACCAGACCAGGCACCACCCACCCTGGTGGCAAAACTGTGCCTACCCAACAGGGCCAGGACCGCTGCTCTTAGTTTTGTGCTGATACCCAGTTTACTCAGGGAATGCCCGACCCATGCCACGTCTATCATGTCACAGGCAGCCCTTGGAATATGGCCACTGGGAAACTGTCATTAAATAAACAGGTGAATATACCGGTTGCGATAACAATTGAATTACAGATTCCTTGGCAATGCCATTTCCCGTGCAGCAATGGCTATCGCGTCGATTCGCCGGTCTATTGTAAACATCTCTGAAACGTTTTTAAGAGACGTTGTTTGAAGGTGTCATTCGTCGTTGGGTTTTCGTTGCATGAATGGTGAGGGGGCATTTGGAATCGATCAACAATGCATAAACAGTGTCTACTTACACGATGTCCCAACAGCTCTACTGTTACAATACTTTGATGGGGCTAATTCTCATTTACAGCAACAACTCGGGACACGAAAAATTGTTAATAGAAGTTGTCTGAAGGGACTATTCGTCATTGAGTTTTTTTCTCCTTGAAAGGTGATGGGGCCCTTCGGAATCAATCCGGAATCAAGCTAGAATGTGCTGCACAAGTAAAATTAATAGATAGGCCCGCTAATATAGTTTAATGCACGGCGGTGACGTCACGCCAACACATCCCAATGCTAAAAGTGTAGCCGTTATATACGGTTAATCTGAAAACCCACACACGTGACCGTGGGTTAATTTTGATAACCCATACTTTTTCGATAACCCACACTTTTTTTTTAATAATCTAACACTTTTTCCGCGCTCCACACAACCACTGCTCTACCACGTGACATACTTTGCAAAACTACCGTACACAAAACAAATTCAACCAACATAAATAAGCTCATTTGCAACCTGCGACATTTATCGTACTAACACGAAAAAAAAAAAAAACCTCGCGTAGGCTACTACGCTAGGACCCCACCCGTGCAGGAATGGTCCAATCCTCCAACCTTTCACTCCGACAGTACTAAAACTAGGCTACCGACACTTGTAAAGACACCTAAATACACCTAAAAACATACGATACTCAAACGAACAGCACGTTTATAACCTGGCGACATTTTACGCACTAACACGAAAAAAAAAACGAAAAAACCTCGCGTACGATGCTAGCCCCCTCCCCACCCCCACCCACGAATGAATAGTCCAAGCCGAACCCCCCGACAACCTTTCGTTCCGGCGGTACGAAAACTAGCCTACTGACACCTTCTAAACACACTTAAAAACCTACGAGACTCAAGCGAATAGCGCATTTTATACGCTATATCTTATTTAAACTAATAAAGTAGAAAAAATACGCTGGCGCGCTCGTGCGATTTCGCAACCCCTCGATCTTTGGACTGTTCCGTTTCTCGCAGACGAGCAATTATTTTGGGATGACTCGGTCTACTTCACGGATATCTATTACTTGTTCCACAGTATGTTTGCAAGAAAATGACTGCATGACGCCACGTTTCCTTGCACTACGAGTGCAAAAACATGTGTATCACACATGTAGACTCTACACAGTTACTGTTAGAGTCGGCGAGTGGTATGTTTACGTGTTTTTTGCACTCGTAGTGGAAGAAAACGTGGTGTCATAGTCAGTTTCCTGCAAACATAATGTGGAACAAACTATAGTAGTGCTCTTGATGGCGTGTTACATACCTTAGTGCCGTTTACACCACTCAGAGTAGTGCACATTTTGGGAGTGTGAAGGAAGATTAAAACTGTATTGTTTAGAAATTTTGTAATTCGCATCACTTTCGGTCACTTTTCAAACCAACTATGTCACTTTTTTTTCATTTTTCTTGGATTTCTAGGTCAGTGGGAGCCCTAATAGTGTGTAATTTTCGCTGTTGTGCTGTTGTGCTCCCTTCCGTCCAGTATAATTTATAGCGATTCGTGTGTATTTATTTACCGGTTTATTTAAGCAATTTATTGACAGAAGGGCAGAAGAGCCATCGAGGCCGAAAACTAACAAGCGCTCGGCCCATAATTGAGTAGCGAAGCACATTTAACTCATTCTCAGTGCTGTGATTAGATTGTTTGTGTTGATGAAATTATTGACATTACAGACACTGGGGTTTACAGACACTGTGGTTGTGGAAACATGTGTACTTCATACCGCTTTGCATATTAGTAGCAGTAGCACAGCACGAACCAATCGAAAACGATACGTTGCATATGTACGATTCGAACAGTCGAATCGAAACGAAAACGAAATGAAACTAGAATGAAACTAAATGAAACTAAAACGAAACTAATAGAAATGGAAACTAAATCTAAAATCGGCTGTCTGCAAAATACTTAAAGGGACACCCGGCCTGCCTTGTAACATTCCGCGTGCCAAATTACAGCTACGCGCAGATCGTCATCCGAGTAATTACAGCGCCAAGGTTGGCTGGGGTGGTAACTGCGTTCCTCGCATAGCTGCTGTCTCGGTTGGCTTTGGGAATAGTACACGAGATCGAGACAGAAGCAAGTCAACGATTGTGTCGTCACAAACCGGAATGATTCTCGTATTTCAAAATCACAATTTATAATTCTCTAGGCAAGTGTCTTATAATTATGCTTCGGCGATCTATTGGAATAATTAATTTTAATTTTTACCGCGTTAGTCAATTAGATTTTAGATCTCATGGTAATTATTAGAAAATTAGTAGATGTATACACAGAGATGAAACGTCATGATTATTATACACGTGCAATGCATCATATAGTTACGGATCGTTCTTAAATATAGTTAACAATATTCAACAGAAAATCTCCCAGACGCCACATTTTAAAACGGTTTTTTAGCAAGGGAAAGACTAACTGTGCGTAAATAGACCTTTGGGGCCGTACTTGATGTGGTGGGTCGAGAAAACTGGCGCTGGGAGGTATATCCCTTTAAAAGTATCAAATGTAGTAATTCTGTTGGCCCAGATGGTTTCTCTGTCTCATTCTATAAAGAAATTGCCTGTGGAATCTCTGTACCTCTTTCTGTCATTTTTAATGTGTTTCAACCTGGGAGCGTTGTCAGTTCGTATTTACAAAAACAGAAATGTCTCTGGTCCCAAAACTATCGACCGATTGTGCTCACCTGCATGGCACGTAGGTTACGAAGAGCATTATCCGAAACAGCATCTTTTCTTTTCTGGAAGAAAACACTGTACTTTCTAAAGATCAAATTGGTTTCATTCCACGGCAATCTACAACATTACAATTGACTTCCGTGCATGCTCGTATCTTCAATTGGACTTCATTCCAACAGACGTTGTTTTCAATGACTTTGCAGACGCTTTCGAATCTACAGTCAAATGGCTTATTTCCTTCGTAATCGCTAAATTTAACAGAAAAGACGCTCACACAGTCTAATTTTCAACAGTACCACCTCTGTCTTTATTAGGCCCTCCAAAGGTCAATTTAGGTCTCTAGTTACTTTCTTGCTTGTTGTCTGTTGCCTGGATTTGAATTTGGCAGTTATCACAGCCTCCCATATTTGTAAGGCATGGCATACATTGTGGCCGCCCATACTTTGTGAAATTGAGCGATTATGGAGGAAATACGCCATTTGACTGTTGATTATGAGTTTCATAGTACGTAGTTTTGTTAACAATGTTTTCGAATCTGTCGTTCATTCTAAATTAATCGCTATACGCTCAAACATGTTTGTATTTCTGGCAGTATACTTAGTGAATTGCAGATTTTTTTTTCAACTGCACTCTGCAAGTGTAAGTTACAATGGCTCCATGGCATCAGTACCGATGCCTGTAAAATGCGATGTTCCACAAGTTTCTATTCTATGACCAATTTTGTTCATAACGTGCATCAATGATCTCGCATGTATGCCATCTACGTGTGCCTTGAGTGATGATTGATATGCACGGCCCTTCCAGGACTCTACACGAACATCATCTTCTAAAAAACATCAGTTAATCAACATATCTTACTGATCCTCATTACAGCGACTTCCTACTGCGGTCCAGAAATGCAACGTACTGCAAGGTGGAAAATATACTTTACGATTTCCCCTACTCTTTAACGAGTACTTACTTTCTTTTTAAACCTTGGTGTTTGACTTTTTCCTTACCTTAAATTTCTCATCGCGTTTAGCAAATTATTAATATAGCAAATAAGCGTGTGGCAATGATCAAACACTGGTTTACTTCTGATGACGTAAGAATCTTGGCTTGGGGATTTAAGATTCGACCATTGTTGGAATATGCTAGCCCAGTGTGGTCCCTTCAGTTCACAAAAGATATTGACTGCATTTAGCCCGCCCGCGCACTGAGCGACTTGGCCGCGCGGACAGGTTGCTGCAGCCAATGAGAATGCTTATCGTTTATGTAAAACCACGCACTCATGATTTTCATTGGCTGCAGCAACCTGGCCGCGCGGCGAAGTCGCTCAGTGCGCGGGCGGCCTTACGGTGTGCAGTGCCGATTTACAAAATCCCTTAAAGACTTCAGAAAATTTCCTATAGGGATAACGTCTTTTGGGTAAAAATCACTCAAGAAGAGGTGCCTTTGCATAGACCTGACATTTACCTTTTCTGTTCTTAAGTACTTCGTTGATATCGATGTTTCGAAATTTATCGAACTTCGTGGCACGTGCGTTACAAAGGAAGACATCGACTAAGACTGATCGTTAAAAGAAACCGCTTTGTTAAAGCCTGGAATGGTCTCCCGAATGATATTATTTACGTAACCACAGCGGCTGAGTTCAGAAGTAGGCATAGCCTTGCCCTGACGAAATATTTGAATAGATTATAAATTCACGTACTTTTAAATTCTAGGCAGGGTGTCACTGGCGAAATCCCATCTTGGACCTGTTTGTCTTTCTACTGCAAACAAATTCACTGTGTTGATTTATTTTGCAAGTGCGTTGGTACAAAAGGTTGGAGGTGCCGTCTGACGCAGCAAAAGACTCCCAACAACATATACGAAGGAACCAATTTTAATTTTTGGCATCAATTTTTGTGCTTGTTTACAAAAATAGTATATCGTAGAATTAAGGGGAGCATCCTACGTCAATATCAGTGTAGGCCCGCCATCTTGAAAACAGTTTTCAAGATGGCGAAACAGTACTGATATTGACGTGGGGTTCTCTTCTTAATTTTATGTTATAATTTTGTGAAAACGACACAAATAGTGATCCGAAAATTAAAGCTGGTTCTTGCATATAAGTTGTTGTGAGTGTTTTGCTGCGTCAGACGGCACCACCAACATTTTAAACAAATTCACTTCATGGATTAGCCTACTGTATATAAAAATCATCCAAAAAGAAACGAAGTAAAATATTTAAAAAAAGGAAGAAAACGATAAAAGGAAACTTGGACGTCGACAGGGAAACAAAGGGAAACAAAAGAGAATCGGAATTTTATTTCTAAATAAACAAAATCGTTATTGTCAGTGTTTCGAAAACGCGTATTTGTTTTGTCTTGTGTCGTCTTTTTGTGTCGTCTTTACGGAAACGCATTATCAGTACAGAGACAACCGAACAATATCTCGATTTAATCGCAAAATGTCGGGATTTCAATTCCGCCGTCTTTTATGAGTATACGAACAGACGCTCCCAAAGAATGGCGACTCTCCACCCCACCCCACCCCACCCGACTCTCTTTACCGCGTAACTTCCTTCCGTTTTTCGTCTCCAATCCATGCATTTTCATTGGCGGATGGCAGATAGGAGCATCAAGAAGAAACCAATTATTGATTTGAGACTTAGAAAGTTGTGGTTGCCATTGCTTTTGGGGGCGCGGATCCGCGAAGCCAAAATTATCGGAAAAGCTCAGCGACTGTAAAGATTACGAGAGTTTTGCTCACAACGCTGATTATCAGACTCTGGAATTGCCGCTAGGCGGGATTACGTGTCTCTCCAGTTCCCTCAGCTAGGAATTATTGATGCTGTTGTACTAGGCAATTTGAAAGTTTTCCATTTTTTTAACGATTGCGGCAATCGGATGTGCGGTTTTTTTGGTCCACTGAGCTTAAAACAGGCGGAAATTTTAAATAATGAGAGGCAATGAAGCTTGAAAAGCTGACAAAACACGAAAAAAAAATAATGGACTAAATTTTAAAGAGTTCCAAAAAGAAATTTTCATTTTAATAATAATCCTTCAAAACTAGAGGACTTCATAGAATAAGAATCTTGAGAGAATTAATGTTTTGTCGTCGTGTTAATAGCGATCCAACCAAAACCAAAACTGGTATAAGAGAAGCCACCAAGTTTCCAAAAAGGGTCGCCCTTTGAAAGCAGTGAGATCATTCAACCAGAGAAAGGCCGACAAGGTTAATTCTATTAGCCAAGTTAGTTGTGTCGACTAATAGTTTGAAAGTTAAATGAAAACTACAATATTGCTACTCGCGGCAGCAATCTTCAAGTTTTCATTTAACGTTCAAAGTATTATTCGGTGCGATTAACTTGGCGGTCTTTCCCTGGTTGAATGATATCACTACTTTCAAAAGCCGGCCCTTTTAGGAAACTTGACGGCTTAAATGCTTTGTCGTCGTGTTATTATAGAGGTTCGGTGGATAACGGGTTATGTGCAGTGGGACAGTGGGGCAGTGACGTCACTACAGAGTGGAAAGATGCTGACAGATAAAATGAAATCCGGCGGGTGAGGGCCATACCAACCTTTTTTCACCAGCGGACTTCGAAAAGCTGCAGTCTCAATTACAGGAGAGTCTGTTAATAACTGTTTTTTTTTTCAATGAAGAAAGGTAGATGACACAGATAGCATGAGAAAACCGAAAACTATTACCACTTTTTTTTTATCTAAAAAAATAATAACTGCATTTTTTTATTGTATTAAATAGACGTGCATTGTCCTTTGTACAGATCGTTTGCTATGGACGAATATTGTAGTTTGTGTAAATATGGTCATGGTAAGGTATACAATTAGCAAATAATTATTTGATGTACAAGTCTGTATCCCCTTAATGGCTTCCTAGTCAGGAAACTCGTGGAGTCGCGGCCACGTTACGCCACTTGCTGTGTGTAACTTTCTCTAACCAAGAAAGAATTGCGTCCGTTTATGATGTGTTTTTTCTTTTAACAATTTAAGTGAAAAGAATGTATTGACTACACCATTAGTGTGCGAAGGGTCTGGTTGATAAGAAAACAGTTTTTTCCATTCCTTTGATGATGGCCACCACTTAAAAACCCCTTCTAGATGCAGCATCGTAGAGTCTTCGAGCAATATAATAGAGATAAATTTAAAAAAAGAACAACACTATTCGCAGCACCGCTGCGAGTTTCAAAACTAACACGAGATCACGTGACCCACATCAGCCTATTGGATGGCGGAGAATCTGGAACGTGGATGCTGTGTTTAGAATATGAGCAACGCTATCGAAATGGCGAACAGGCGCCTTTAAGTAGTGTTCATGCGAAGTGGAAGGACTCGGCCTGTCATTTTCTTGCCAGAAAGCAATGAATTATGTGGTTATTTTAAGAAGTACAGGTGTTTTTTTTTTGTTTCATTGGTTTTGTCTTTTCTATTTTGCCTTCATCCACTTTCATTTTGCTTTCATCCATTTTATTCTGTGTTCAGTATAACAATGGACGAAAGCAAAATGAAGGTGGATGAAAGGAAAAAATAAGGGACGAAACCAATCATCCAAAGGCAAGGGTTGACAGAAGAAATAGCTATAACATGTCAACATCGAAGAGGCCAAGAAAAATTCTCCAGTTCAGAGTTTAAAAAAACATAGCAAATTGATGCGGGCAGTAATATTTGCTTAAAATGGTGTGGAATAAATCAATAAATTCCTCCAAAAATCCAATGAAGTCACAATTCCTAGAAGTATGTCGTACTTCATAAATTAGAAAAAGAAGCAAACTCATTTAGTGTTTAATGCATAGGATTTAACAGAACCGAACTAAAAAGAGAATAGGAACACGAATAAGTTTTTCCCGTAAGGTTTACATAGACCACAATGTTTCCGTATTGTTTAACTCTCGTGAATTACAGCTATATTCATTTTTTTTTACGTTTTTACTTTTGAACACGATTGGCGTCTGCGTTCGTTGTATTACTAAGGAAAATAGGAAATAAGCCATCAGCGAAAATTATACACTAGAAATAACAAAGTTCAGTAAGCCACCTTTATGCACTTACGTTTCGTCGGAGTGGCATGACCCGAATTCGAACAGGCTAATCGTCCGCAGCTCACTGCCTAGCGCCTTAACCACTATGGCCACATCCTCCACTGGCGTAAATATAACTCACTGAACCCGTTATTAAGGTCACAACCGTGACCAGGACTCCATTCGACCGAATGTTCCCGGCCAGAGGCAATGGAGAGGGAATTGGGTTGCCGGTTCGAATACGGGTCATGCCACTCCGACGAAACGTAAGTGCATACAACTGACTAACTGAACTACGTTATTTCCTGTGTATAATTTTCGCTGATGACTTATTTCCAATGTTCCTCAATATTATATACAACGATTTATGTATGTTTATTTCGTTGTATATTATTGCTTAGCTAGGCTAAATGACAATGAAAAATAATCATTTATCATCAGTAGGGCGTATCTGTATATGGTTATCTGTGGATCTGTCCTCGTTAATTCCAAGCCAATTAATTAGCTTTAAATTTTACGAATATCGAAATACATTGCTCGGTAAACTAAACACAACCAAACGAAGCCATACATTATTCATTCTTTGTTTAGACTCAAAATATATGAGAGTTGCATTCTAATTTGATATGCACTGTAGGCTGCTGAAACCTGGAGTAAGGGCACGTTTACGCAACCACTCGCTTTTGCATTCTAGCAGCTAGAAGCTAGAAATCACCTCAAATTCCAACATGGCGGCGGTTTTATGTCTGCCGCCTCGCAACGAAAACAGCAAATAACGTGAGTTCAGAAGCGTTTGGGAAAATTGTTTCGTCATGAGGAATTCTTTATACTATTGGCACGGATTATAAGACTGCAAGTATTTACTCACACAATGTCGGATTTAGCTAATCCATTTAGCGTTGTTACCATGGCAATGTCACCTTTGCCATCGCGATTGAATTCTAGTTGCGAGAATGCTAAGGCGAGTTGCTGCGTAAACGCGCCCTAACAGGTATGAAATAGGCGTTTCTTTCCCCCTTTTATAAACAAGCATTGTTTTGTTTTGCCGGTTGCATTGATTTAATTTCCGTTATGTGTCTAATGGTTGAATACAATAGTCAGGCTTCACTTGAACCTATCAGCACTACGACAACATAGCGGCATTTAAACCTTAGTGGAAAAACTTATTCTTATTCCTTTCCTGTTTTGACTTCGGTTCAGTTAATGCCTTACCTTAAATATCAAACGAGTTCGTTTTTGAAGCAAGCAGTCTGCATTAAAGACTGGCCTTGTGAGGATACACGATACACTAATCTGAGAAAGAAAGAAAAAACAACTGCCCCGACTGGGACTCGAACCCAAGAATTTCCGTTTACTAGCCGGGCACTCTAACCATTGCGCTACCGGGGCGGGTTCTGGCTACAGGCTTCAGCCAAGCTAAGTAGCTGTTCAGTGTTTCTCAGTGGTGACGTAGAGGTCACAAACATACATACAAGGAGGGAAAGCAGCGTTGCTTCTTGGCCTCCACACTAGAAAAAAATGCAAGTAGGAAATAAAGAAGAAATCACATGGTAAAGGGTAAATGAAGCAAGCAGTCTGTATTAAAGACAGGCCTTGTAAGGATACGCGATAACTAATCTGAGAAAGAAAGAAAAGACAACTGCCCCGACTTGGACTCGGTGGCGCAGTGGTTAGAGCTAGTAAACGGGAAGTCCTTGGTTAGAGTCCCAGTCGGGGCAGTTGTCTTTTCTTTCTTTCTCTGATTAGTGTGTCGTGTATCCTCACAAGGCCAGTCTTTAATGCAGACTGCTTGCTTCATTTACCCTTTACCTTGTGAACTCTTCTTTATTTACTACTTGCATTTTTTCTACTGTGGTGGCCAAGAAGCAATGTTGCTTTCCCTCCTTGTATGTATGTTTGTGATCTCTAGGTCCCACTGAGAAAGATTTAACAGCTACTGAGCGCGGCTAAAGCCTGTAGACAGTACCCGCCCCGGTAGAGCAGTGGTTAGAGCGCCAGGCTAGTAAACGGGAAGTCCTGGGTTCGAGTCCCAGTCGGGGCAGTTGTCTTTTCTTTCTTTCTCAGATTAGTGTATCGTGTATCCTCACAAGGCCAGTCTTTAATACAGGCAGCTTGCTTCATTTACCCTTTACCTTGTGATTTCTTCTTTATGAGTTCGTTTTTGTTTGCTAATTCATGGTTCTATGGCATACCATGAAGTTTTTTTGTACTCGTTGTTAACAGGGTAGACGAGCGTTGAATGTCGCTCGCCGCACTCGCTCATTCTGGGCGAATACTTCCGTAGTTGGTTTGTCTGCAGCTCTCCTTCTGTATCTTTTGATTTTATTTTTAATTAAAATACTGAAAATCAAATGGGCAACGGAAATTTTAACATGGAAGACTGAAGTCTGACTACTGTTAAATTACAAACAAAAACGTCAAGCGTGCCGTAAAAAAAGGGTAACACGATTGAAGTTTCACTTTAAAAATGTACACGGATAAAATGTAACTGACCCACCATGGAAAATCCTGCAGGAAACGCTGGACAGTTTCTCTGCCTTGCCCATACCCACACAAATGGGAATGCGTTATTCCCAAACTGCAGGCGTGGCTATATTCAGCACAATATAACCTGTTCGCAGCCTAATAATCAGAGCGGCATCATATATTGAGAAACAAACCCCTGCCTCCTATCTCCCCAACCACTCTTTCCCCCCACTCTCCAACAATCACGAAATATTGCTTTGACAACGGAAAGAGAATCGGAGACACTGACACAAAGCACTGCTTGTCACTTACTGTCGTCAAAGGCCGAGAAATTATTTTTGGGGCAGTTACGTAGGTCACTACTACCCATCAATCCTAGTGGGCATCCTTACTTAGGCGGCTTTTATACTTTTATAACGCAGCACAAACACAGATGTTGGTACATAAAAACGCAATCATTTTCACTGTCTCCCGTACTGCCATCAAAGCCAAATAGTGTCGCGGGACAAATTGATTGGTGACGTCTGAAAGTCTGAACCTTCCTATCTTAGGGGAGGGGGCAAGTCAGTATATATGTCAATAACAAATTTTCCTGTACACTGACTCGGCACTGGAAATTTACTGTAAGTTTACCACGTTTCCAAATTTTCTAAACAGTCATTAAATTTAAGTGATCTGAAGCGCTTTCATGTTTCTTAATTTTTTTTTGTCTTTGGCCATCCCAATCGTAATTCCAAATTTGGAAACGTTTGGCTGATACGACGGCTGATCGATTAGCAAGCAGTAAGCAGGCGAAACGAAACGCTTTATCTGTTATGGGGGAGTAAGAAAGTTATGTTCTCAGACGTGGAAAATTGTCTCTTATTGACAGCTGGAAAATTAAAATTTGTAGAATGCAGGTAACAAGGTTCAATATTTACAATTTGAACACCATCAACTCAGATTTTGGACAATGCCGAAACAGTAGTGAGTAGACCACTGCTTAGCCGCAAAAAAAAAAATTATCACTTTCTTTTTCTTGTTCATTTTCGTCCTCTGAGACACAACCGTGCTGCGCCCTCGTCAGTGCCGGGAAAACAGAAACTTGGCAATATGCTCGGAGTGGAGAAACGTCTCTGCGTCTCCAAAGTACGTTTTGGGTTCCAACTTGTATAATAAGCAGTGAAAACATAAGCACTTTCGAAAGTAATTGAGTGTATAAAGCCATCAAGTTCAAGTTTAGTTAAAAAAATCACCACGTTTCGTCCCCCAAATCTGGGATGTTATTGGGTGTTACGGGATGCTACACAATTTGCGTAGTTTACGAGTTAAATAGCACATAAAAGGTGCACTACCAATACACAATTAATGTTGAGGCTAAGCTCGTATTTGTGTATTGGTAGTGCACCTTTTATGTGTTATTTAACTCACAAACTTGTCATCCCATAACACCCAATAACATCCCAAATTTGGGGGGCGCAACGTTGTGATTTTTAAACTAAATGATGTGTACTATATAGGTGCACAGTGTCTTCAAAGGGTTATGTGCTGTTTCGCGGAATACCGTTTTACAGAATAATTTTTTTCAAGTTACGTGTCTTGCTCACGCTGCCGCGCTAGCTGTGGCTAAAAATATAACATGAGAAACCGCAACTAAGCATAAATGGCTTCTAATTAGGAATTCACATTTAACTTCTCCAATGTTAACTTTTTAAATAATATTTTGCATGATTCTGCGAAACGGGGCCTGCAAAATGAGTGGGAATTCTCTTTTTGCAGAAAAATCTTAACCCGTTCTATTTTCTGCACAACGGGATTCTGCGAAACGGGAAATCACTCTTCAGAGTGTGCGGGGAAAAGGGTCGTCGGACGAAAGTCTAACTGGAAAATCGTCTAATGGGATAATTGTCTATTATCTGCCTAAATACTAAAAATCTAGAAAATCATCGAAACGAAATATCGTATAATGTATAAGCGTATAATGGATAAGCGTCTAACTGGACAATAATATAGCTGCGGTTTCTGATGTTATATGGAGAGCCGCAATGAGCGCGGTAGCGTGAGGGAGGTAGGAACATTAGACGATTTTTAATTATACGAATTTCGTGTTAGACGATTTTCCATTATACGAATTTCGTATTAGGCGATTTTCCATCATACTGTTATACGAATTATGCGAATTATGCGATCATACGAATTATGCGATTTTCCAGTTAGACGATTACCCCTCGCCCCAGTGTGCGAGGTTTGTTTCCATGCCGAGAGAATGTGAGCGCAAATCGCGTTAAAGGCACATAAATCCCTCCGTTCTGGCCGCTTTACTCTGCGTCACCTACGCTAAAATATAGTTCAAACGACCGCAGCGCGCATTGCTACGACACTAGTCATACTCATTTCGGGGCCGCTGCAACGTGATACATCGTACGACCAAGTCGCAAACTTGAGCGAAGGATTAATTATCCTTCCTCCAGGGCCGCGGCTTGCCAGCGATGTGGCGGGAGTTATATACTGCTCGGACCGAGCCGTTTAAAACAAGCCTAATAACATTCACGCGCCACTACTGACATCTGCATCGTACCCTTAGACCAGCAAATGAAAGGTAAATCAGTTTATGTAAAACTATTTCCGGTAATGTATCGAGTGAAACTGTTAAAATATACCGGAGGGAGTTATGTGCCTTTAACTCGTGACTATAAAAAAGTCCCAGCCTCCGAAACGGCATACGTTTGGAACGGGTTTAAAAATTACACCCAACAACTCCTTTATTTTCACTTTATCGATTCCTGCTGACTCCATTGCTGCACAGAAAGTGTACTGACTGACAAAATCCAACGTTTGTCTAGCATCTGGTTCTCCAAATGTTCATGCATTCACATCGTGTTCACGGATGGTCGATTCGACGAATATAATACCTCCGTCGCTTCCTCGGGGACTAGAAACCCGGCATAGCTTGTCTTCCCTACTGACTGGCCCCCGCACTGAAATTTGTTGACAGGAAACGGTGAGTTATTGCTATGAAACGTTGGCACAAACCGACCCTACCCCATACCGTCAATCTCTGTCTCGTATAATAAAGTAGGCGACCGTGTGTTGGCCAGCGTTGGAAAATACATGACCACGATAAGACAAGGGGGAAGGAAGGAAGACTCATGTTCAAAACATGACGCTGGGGACAAGAAAAACGAAATACAGAGAACTGGACTGTTATATCGTTTAATCCCCGGTGGTTTCTCAGTTTTTCGAAACTGTTGGCTATTCTCCACAGTAATTTGATATTCGGCGGCAGCAACTAAAGTTTGAAACATTTCTAACTTCATAGACCCTATCTTCATTCACACGAAGCAGATGGTGATGTGAGCAGAGTTTCAATATCGTGGTTTGATAGTGTGTGGCCATCGAGTCGGAGGTCACAATCAGTGGTGCATTCAGAATTTTGTTTGCAGGGGGCCAAAAAAAAAATTGGGCCTGAACGCAAAGGTGTTTTTAACAATGTCAGCGATTTTTCACGCTTTTAAGAAGCTTAATACGAGAAATTGTTTAATGGCAGCAAATTCCGTACTTGTTTTTCAATTCAATTCAATTCAAATAATTTGACCATTGGGGAGTGAAGGTAGGGAGTACCTACAGGGGGGTGCCGGGAAGAGCAACTCATCAACTCCAGTCAAGGGGGGGGGGTACGTAATTTCATCACTGTATTTCGTATTATTTTATTGAAATGATGGAATGTAATGTAATAAAATATAATAAAATGCAGTCAAATGAGAAACGACCTAAGAAAATTCCCCTACCTTAGGAATTTGCATATTACAAAGCCACCCAGACCACACATAATAATTTCACCTCCGTAAAAAGGTCGATCGTTTAGTTATAATTAAATAAAAAATGCCGTAATTATTAACTGAAATTTGTTTGATAAGGCGGGGGGGGGGAGGAGGAGTAGGGAATTATTTTATTGGCGGCAACTCCTCAGCTACTTAGGGTTAAGGGGGATGGGCTCCACTGGGTGGAAAGAGGAAGCTCTGGCTCGGAGAACGAATTTGGGTTGTTGACAGAAGCATAAACCAACGTTATCCTTCTTGATGCGAAAAAGTGCTTGCAATTGCTCAGTTTTACTGTTAATCTCGGGTCTTGGGAGGGGCAATTTCCCCCCTTTGCCCCCCTCTGGGTGTACCACTGGTCACAATAACAAAGAATGAGGGAAAAACGCAGTATCACCTTTTTCGCATCGTGTGACGAGGTTTATTATTTTTTGTTAAGTCCCATATTCACCTTTGGTGGGATTTGAATCGGCATACGCTTGGTTTATTGGCGACTACTCTGACCACTCGGCTGTGTTTGCTCACGTAGTTTGGGGTCCACGAGAAGACCTCATAAGGCTCGCGGTGCATGTTGGTACTTAGTTATTTCTGCTTCTGCTTGGCGGCATGGTGTAAAAATCGACTGTTAATGCGAAAGTTTTAAAATATTTGAAGAATATAAGGTGTCAGAGCTCAGAGCTTTTTGAAGGCTCAAGCGGCATCGTGCAACGGGCGGGAAACAACCGGAGAAAAAACCCGTACATTTACACTTCCCTACACCAGGATCGAACCCGAGTCTGTAGGAACCCAGAGATGTACATTTGGGACCACGAAACCTATCGAATCTGACGCCCAAGTGCTCGCAGCTTTGAAGCTTCACTGAACGACACTGCAACCCAAAGTTTTTTACGGCCATTTATGCTAAATAAATATACGGTTGTAAAACTATTTACGTTGCCTTTTGGATTTAATTTCGGTCAGACTAATTAAGCGGGGAATTGACCCCACAACCTTTGAAACCAAACGCCGAAATCCTATCGCTAAACCATGCTGACTTCGGCTTTGTTTATTTTACTTTGTTTTTACAGTTGGTTTATTTTTCGTGAATTGGACGTGAATACAATTTCTTTGGCAACATTGTTTTTAGATTTATCTTGATACACTAGTGTGTGTCTACGCACGCACGTCAGAACACACGTTCTCATTGTCCGAGCTTTGGCCGTCCAATGAGAGACGATGCCGACAATACTAACAATGGTTATAACAATATTTTCGATCTTACGCGCCCGCCCACGCCATCCGCGTTACGCCCCCAGGCTCCAAACCATAAAAGGCACGCAGTTCGTATTGTACTACATCAATTCGTCCAATTTTATAGCTGGAAGCCTTCCCGTTATTTCGGTTTCGATGAATAATCAGTATCACCGTATGGGATTTAACATGGGGATGAGCGAATTAGCTAGCTAGCTAGTGGTAACACATTTACAACGTTATTGAGGGTTTTGCATTGAAAGCAGTTTACTGGCATTCCTACACGAGTTAATTTTTGTCAGGTGGGTCATTGCTCTCGATTTCAACACAATTTAATCTCTTGTACCGCATTATTATTTTTCCCCAAGTACCTGAAATGTGCCCAACTATGCTTCAAGATATAAGACACTGATTCTATGGCGTCGTGCTACAATGGTTGACAACCTCGATAATTGAATTGATGTGATGTTTGTTGCCTAACTTGGCGCGACACACTAGCGTGTGTCTAGATAATAATAAGACATTATTGTCACTACTCTACTAATTAATAATGCAGGGTCACTGAGAATGGTTACTAAAGCACGATTCAGAAATTTTAAAGTAATGCAAAGCACGATGATAAGTTAAAAAGATGTAAAACTATACTTGATTGGTCCAAGGTGCTTATCTGACAACTTCAGAAGGCAGCCCTTTCCACACCGGTGCAACTCTGTTAGCAAAGCGGTATATTTTCGCAAGTCTCTTTTGGAACTCGGGACAACCAGTTTAAAAGAATGGCCACATGTCCTATTGTCAGCTCGGAGTTCAAATAACTTTAGTGCAAGGTTGCTAAGGAAGTAGACGATCAGTTCAGGGCAGGGGTCAAACCTAATTTACTTCTTACTGTATAGCCAGGGACTCCACATATAGCATTACATATTAGCATGAGTCCATGAAAAGTTCCGTAGGAACATTTTCATAGACTCATGATATTAGGCATCAGCGAGAATTTGTCCTTCTGACTTATCCTTGTAGGCTCCAGGGATCTAACCAAGTAGATAACTAAGGTATTCACTTTAACCAAAGCTGGATGGGTGCATAATATTAAAAATGACGATCAGGAAACAACAGACTCCACGTCTGAAGCAATGCTTGTCCTAAACAGCAGTGTTTGTGAACTACTACTGGTTTTGAGTGTTAGTATGTAATATGTATGTATCCCTATGATATATCTTCTGCCATTACTTGTAGTTATACGCACGAAACCAGTGTGCTTGCCCGTTATACTCGGGGTCCCCGGGGAGCCGTAACTTAGCTTGGGCGCACGTTTGGACTCTTGTTTTTCGACGTAGCCGTACGGTGACAAGCCAGTTAAAGGGTTAGGCAGTGGAGTAACGAACTTATGCTGGGCCCCTATGCAAAGTTTTCTTCGGTCCCCTCCCTCCCCAAAGAAACTTATTTTTTCAACAGATATGTAATAATGTACCAGTTCAAGAATTATTTTTTCTTATTTTTATTTAGGTGGGGGGGGGGGGGAGAGGAGCACAATAAAATGGAAATCAAAACAAGACAGTTAGAATTCAGCTAAGGGGTATAGGGAAGCATTATGGCTGCGCCACTGATGTAGGCCTAAGATTCATAGGAGCCAATTTGTTTTTGTTTGGCCAGAGTAAGCGCTACCTGCTCGAATCGCATGCATGTTTTAAATCTGAGCCCACCCTACACATTTTCAAGTATAGACGAATCCATCGAGTAAACAACAACGTCACATCCGGTTTGGGAGGCTCACGTCGCGAAGGCAAAATGACTTCCGGTCGGCCGATTCAGGCCACATCGCTGTGCGTTAACGGGTTACATATCTCTCATTGTCCAGTGCCTATATTAAAAGTATGAAAGCTGTAGATGAAACAAAGTACTTTTAAGTTATACCTTGGTGTCCGTGTCTTACCAGACCCATCTGATGAATAAAATAAAGCGAAATTCACGATGGCTTGCGACCAATGGCACAAGATCAAATTTCCATTTCTGTACGCCAGGCGTTCGTTTACACGTGAGAAACGATGAAAGCCTATTAGTTTAGAAGCTTATAATTTTTTTTTTTAAATTTGGATGACGTACAGAACGTTGTTTGTCATGTAAATAACATTTGTAATGTTGCACTTGTTTGTGCTGAAATTGCCTCAAGCCAACGAGACACGACACGCCAAGAACCATCCATGCCTGACTGCAAAATCAATACGGGGCAAGTGATAGCAGGCCACTAAACATTTTCGACGGTTTCGTAGTTAGAAAATATTTCATTAGAATTGAAATAGCCATACACAACTAGACAGTTAACGTCCGTTTCTTCCCCCTCACTCATGACACTAAAAAAGAAAAATATTGAAAAAATTATTTTTGAAAAAAGTTTTAAAAATATTTAGGAAAAAAATAAGCCACGGCAAAATAGTCATTAAAAAAAGGCGTAGCCTGCTAAAGTTAAAGGCTACAATAAAAAAGCCAGGGTTAGAATAAGAGCCAAGTACAAAAAAAAAAAAAAAAAACGAAAGTAAAAGCCATGGAAAAAAATCTGAAAGAACGGCCAAAGTGGCAAAGTGTCGAATAAAAAAGTCAAAGCCAAGAAACAAAAACCTTAGAAAATAAGTCACGAAAAAAAAAGCCTGGTCAAAATCTTACAATGCTTGGTGAAATTCAACTTACCTAACGCTGGCCAATAAAAAAAAAAAAAGAAAGAAAGCCAATATAGAATAAAACCCAACGGGGAAAAAAGCTTGGGAACGTAAAAGCCATGGGGAAAAAAAAGACCTGTAAAAAAGACCACAGTAAAATAAAAGGTCCCGAATAAAAAAGTCAAGCTTAAATTTAAAGCAAACGGCAAAAAAGCCCGATAAAATTCGATGTAACCTAATGCGGTCTATAAAAACAAAATCAAAAACAACGAAACATTTATTTTTCCTACGGCTATTTTTTTCCCACAGCCTATTTCTCATGCCGATTTTTCTTTGGCTTTTTACCATGACTATGTTCCGCAATATTGTTTTTTTTCCTTAGCTTTTTTTTCGCGGCTTTTATTTGTCTTCTCCCCCCCCCCTAGAAAGCATGAAATAGGTGGCTGAAGCCCCCCCCCCATTTAGCCACTCATTTCATGCTTTCCGGGGGGGGGGGAAGGGGTTTCAGCCATTCATTTCATGCTTTCTGTTTCAGGTACGGTTGAGGAATTTATATTATTTCAAGAAACCATGAAAAAATACAGTACGAGCAGTAAAAAAAGAATAAACTTGAACAAATTGGAGAAAAAACCTAACATAATTTTGGAAAGTTAGTTTTTTTTCTCTTCATAGTGGGGGGGGGGGGAAGAGACGGGATGAATGACTTTAATTATCAAACGATTTATCTTGATTTTATTTTGTCACTCGCGATCTACGGTGCACACTTTTCTGTCGATTCTTGTTCACCATTAGCTGAGAAACTTTTGCAATACGCCTGCTTAAAATGTGCACAAGTCGTGTTTGATTAAAGCAATTCTAGTCTCATTTGGCATCAATACAAGCAAGTGTAGGATAGGAGCGATACCTACAGCTGAAGGACACACTGGTCTGATAAACGTTCTTTGAACAAAATAAACAAAAGTGTTCGTTTTGTTTCTCTTCGCCAATTATTGTGTGAACAAAAATTAAAAAAAAACAAAAAAACAATCCGGATGACTTGCCTAAAATAAGTTTAAAAAAAAACTTGTTTCAAAATAGTATTTTCTCGCGGTAAACAAACCGTTACGACGTCGATTTATGAAATGAGCAGAGCAAAGATGGAGCTTGAAGTATGGCTGCCACTTGAAGCCACTTCTCTCTCCCTGCAGCGTTTGCCAACATATTTCTCTTGACTGATGTTAGTAGGAAACTTAAAAAAATCTTATCGAGGCAAATAAATTGGTCCCAGCTTTGTTGGTACAGGGCCGGGCCAAGGTCAGCGAATCTGAGGGGGCAAAGCGTAATTTGACGCCCCCAGTCAGTTTGCGCCCCCCCCCCCCCTCATCAACAAAATATGACTTTTTTGGATGGGTGCCGAACAATTCTGACCAGAAAATTCAGTCCCAGCAAAAAAATTGGTCCCAAAGGTAAAAAAAAATGCGACAATTTGCTCCCAAGTTAAAAAAAATCATATCAAAAACCAAAACTGCACTCCAAAACATTCGCCAAGTTAATCGCACCACTTAATAGTTCGAAGGTTAAATGAAAACTTGATCATTGCTATCGAAACAATTTACGCTTTTGTATCGCATTATTATTTTTCCTCAAGTACCTGAAATATGCACAACTCTGCGTCAAGGTATAAGACACTGACGCTATGGCGCCGCGCTTCAATGGTTTACAACCTCGACAATTGAATTGATGTGATGTTTGTTGGGATGATTGTTGCCTAACTTGGCGCGGCACAGTAGCATGTGTCTAGATTAAATAAAATGCCAGTTAAAAATTGACGACCAGCTATGGTAGTATGGTTCAAAGTTATGTTATCGTAATCTGAGAAATGTTGGTAACATTTTGTTGCAATATAGATTTAAGAGCAAACTCGCACATCCAGAGTTTCATATTTCCTGGCAGTGAGTTTCAGGCAGTTCTGACTGACATGGCTTTAGGATGCTTATCGTTCCCTTGCGAAGTTCAGCCCCCCCCCCCCCCGGATTCTGGTTGCACTGGCGTGGCAGGTGTGATAACAAAATGAAAATGGATTTTAGTGTACTTCATGGAGCTCAACTTATTTAGAATTATCCTATAGGGAGTTCTTTTTTTTTTGCGAGACCAAATTTTCGTACGGGTTATATTTTATACACAACTGAATTGTAGTACCATCTGTATAATTTTGGAACCGAATTGTCTGGGACCGAACTGTCATGAATCAATTTGGATGGCTTCACAGCATGGACTGAGAAATAGCTGCATTTTTGCATTCCTCCCTACTACAACCCTACTCTATCCTTACCGCAATCTTACCAATCAATCAATTCTTACCGCATTATACACACGCATTGGACATACGTCTCATGAACGTAAACTACAACGAAATTTGTATTCTAATGAACTATAGTTTGTTTTTCTTTTTTTCTTTTGTCAGTCACTCGGAAATGTAATTCACGACAAACATTGCAGAGATGAAGTCTTTTTAGTTACGTTTGGTAACGAATGACGCAATATCTTTGATATTGTGCGGATGGTATTATTTAGCCAAAACAGTCAAAACCGAAAAACTAATAAGTTGTCCCAATTTGGTGGGCGCGCGATAATTTGTAAGCATAACAGTTGATGCCGTAATGGAAGTAGGGCGGTAATACGAGAACCAACAGGTCGAATCACTAAATTTCTGAAAAA
>JAHWFP010259992.1:0-22678 GCA_023313725.1 Lithobius niger
AGTTTCTATTTTTTTTATTAAGAGTCCTACAGTGACTTGATGCAACACTCCAAGTTTAAAACATATAATGAAATTTACAGCAATCTGCGTATGTTTGCTTAGTGTTACTGGTAACAACCAGTAATTAATTGACTTACATCTTGTTGGTATGTTGTCGCCAGACTATTGTTACTGGACGTTCCTGAAAAGTACCCGCAGTGTAGCCGCTAGAGTATTACTCGGTGTTGTACACAGTGGTCAGGCATGTGCATTATGAAGTGAACGGGGTAGTGTGTGTGTGCCAGACCATAGTGGATGTTCTTGTACACAGTGGTGTAGGAGTTTGGACCTGTCGGTTTCTTGTGTTTTGGTTAGAGTTGGTTATAGTTTTGGTTATAGTTTGGTTGTGTCTTGGTTTTGTCGTTGTGTTGCTATTTATCTCTGTAGCTGGGCGCGTGGCAAACAGCCGAGGCCTGCAATACATTGAAATTTGGAGTCTGTCCAAAGGCGTTTCACTAAATCTATCCCAGAGCTGTGCCGTCTGCCTTATAGTTTACAACTGAAGAGACTTAACTTAGACTCCCTCGAGCTGTGTAGATTGAAAACTGACCTGATACTAACTTTCAAAATTGTTAAAAGGACTTTTGTCTCTTGATCTCCCACTATTTGATCTGAGCGAGATTACTTGGACCAGGGGACACAATCTCAAGCTAGTTGTGCCCAGATCGAGACTGGCCTGTCGATCAAATTTCTTTGCAGTGAGGGTAGTTCGTGCTTGGAACGTGCTGCCAAATGATCTAATTAATTTGCAAGGAGTAAACTCCTTCAGAAGATCGCTTCATAAAATAGATTTATTAAGTTTTCTCAAAAGAAATTTTCATAACATCTAATTTACGCATTTTTATATTGACAATCGGCCTTATTTATTGGCCGTGCTCTTTTCTGTTTTGATATCATTTGCTTTTTCTTAGGCGGATTATTACTGATCAATCCTTGTCCTTGCTTCGCAACGAAATATTTATTTTCTTTTTTTTTACGTGACGATCTACTTACGTTAAGATTTTTAAACTCTTTACATTTTTTACGTTTTTTATTCATTTTGTTTTTTTGACAAATGGCCATCCACCCTTCTTCTTTTCCATTCGAATGGCGATACTATCGGGGACCTTTGTGTCCCTGGCAGGTCTAACCATGGTGGTAAGGCAGTTGAGATCCTTACCCACCCTTCCTAATTTGATCCGACCTTTCCATTGGTCATGCAATTTTTTATAATTAATTTTTACCTATACGCAAGCTTTTGAATTTTATTTTGTATTAGTTTTTACTTTCCACCTTCGCATTCCCTATCTATCAAGGTGTTTTTTTTATTATTAGTTATTATTTACACACATTTTAAATGCAGCCCCTATTAAGGCTGGCAGTCGGCGATCCCCGTGATCCTTGCCAGACCTGTTGCTCCGGCAACAAAATGATTATTATTATTATTATTATTATTATTATTGAAATTGAAATTGAAATTGAAATTGAAAAGTACGATGTTTGCAAGAAAAAAAATTTGGTCAACAATCGTTGACGTCATGTATTCTTGTGTGATTGTTGGTGATTGTTGCAAACGGTTATTTTTCGTTAATTTGGGGCATTTAGGAACTAAATATGAATTCAAGAATACGCCTAACAGAAGTTTGGAAAAATTTCCGAACCTTTCCACCAATTTTTCATGCCACTATTTCAATAGGAGTAGTTGGACACATAAATAAACCCCTTGAACGATTTTAATGATGTTTGATTATAGTATACAAAAAACGAGATACAACGGGGCCAATATTAAGAAATACTAGGTATTAAAAATGAGCAACAATATTGAAGAAAACATTCATATTTTCTTTACATATTAATCTGGGATATGATTGCGTTCGAGTCACTGGGTTTACTCTTCAGACCAATATTCCACTATGTTAAATTAGTATACTACCTTTAAGTGTATGAAATATGGATACAAGCCTTAAAAAGTGTATGGCTCCAAGGAACTAGTCATAAGTTATTGCTGGAGGGCGAGCCGGAAGAAATTGGGTAGGGGGTCACGTTTTTTTTACTCTCACAAGGGGGGGGGGAGGGTCATACATTTTTTTAGGTCCCATGAAGCAAGGGGGAGGGGTCACTAAAAAGTGCCCTGACCAAACTGGAAGATAAAGTCATTTTTGGACCTGAAAAATTTAAGAATGCCTGATGATCTCCGGATGATTCCAATTTCTATCGTCTATAATATACATTACATGTAATTTTTAGGATTCTGTTCCCTAATTCGTCGGTTCCTCTAGAGATAAAAGATTTAGGTCTCAGCTGGTAACCCACTGCGTATGTATGGATTCTTCAATATAATACTCACTATGGGCTAGACTAGCATCTATTATTTCTCTGCAACCTCAGGTGGTGACCAGAGAGTAGAGGTAGGGTAGGTAAAAGGTAATGTACATTTTCAGTAGGCAACAAAACAAGAATCACCCGGAATTCATAACATTTTTTTGTTTCCATATGCCATTCGAAAATATAAATATCGTGCACTTTTTAGCATTACAGCAGACCTCGTCAATACCTGGAGGTGGGTACCACCTATCACCATAGGGTTACAAGTTGTCGCAACAGAGTTAAGATACGAGAGCCCGAAGCAATGCAGGTGGATGGAGAGCAATTTCTGTGAGATGCCGATTGAAGCCAGAACCACACAACAATTGTCTCAGATGTAAAAGAGCAATCGAATACACTTACAGCCCGTTACATTCAAGTAGTTGATCAATTCCTGTAGTGCTGTGTCCGTTTTTTTTTTCAGTATTATTTCTAGCGATTTATGTCTATTTATTTACGTGTTTTTTAATAACAGTGCAACCACTAAAAGATTTCACACACGATTTTCTCGGATATAAAAATGATAAAATACACATGGAGCATGATACATTCTAGTACATGAAGGGTTCGTGTAGTGCTAACTTTTAGATTTTTAACTTTTAAGTTACGAACATAAATCCACGCTCTACGAAATACATGATTCCTTGATTTTAAACTCAATTAATGCGTTTCTCTTTTAAAAGAAACTTTAAAGATACATGAGTCACGTCTTTTTCAGTTCAATTCAACAGTCGTGACGGAAAAATTAAGAAAATGTGCCAAAGTAAAAAAAGAAAAAGCCACATGTGATATAAAAACTACTAATATTTCGACATTTTTAAAGTGTTTTTGAAGAAGAAATCACAAGATAAAGGGTAAACGAAGCAAGCAGTCTGCATTAAAGACTGGGCTTGTGAGTATACATGATAAACTAATCTGAACAAGAAAATAAAGAAAACTTTCCCGACTGGGGCATGACTCCGGGATTTCCTGTTTACTATCCGGGCGCTCTAGCCACTGCGCTACTGGTGGGGGTTCTGGCTACAGGCTCCAGCCGAGCTAAGTAGCTGTTCAATTTTTCTCAGTAGTGACCTAGAGGTCTGAAACACACATACAAGGAAGGAAAGCAACATTGCCTCTTGGCCTCTACACTAGAAATAATGCAAGTAGTAAATAAAGAAGAAATCACGAGGTAAAGGGTAAACAAAGCAAGCAGTCTGATTGAAGACTGGCTTTGTGAGGATACATGATACACTAATCTGAGAAAGAAAGAAAAAAAAAACCTACCCCTACTGAGACTCGAACCGGTAGCACATTGGTTACAGTGCCCGCTAATAAACGGGCAGTCCTGGGTTCGAGTCCCAGTCGGGGCAGTTGTCTTTGCATTCTTTCTCAGATTAGTGTTTCATGTATCCTTACAAGACCAGTCTTTAATGCTGGCGGTTTGCTTCGGTTAAAGTGGTTTTTATTTTCAGTTTTTTATTATTAGAAGTGTTTCATGTATTCTCATATTAGTATTTCATATATTTTATTATTATTACTTTATGTATTATTATTTTTAAATAATATTTTATTTCTATTATAGAAAATTTTTAATATCGTTTGAGTGTATGGCTTTTATATTTTTTATAACGTTTTATAGGACTTTTAACTCCTAAAGTATACCAGTCTTATATATCTTCCCTTTTTTACAGGGGCGACCCTAGAAATGTTGTAGCAGTTTTTGCTGAACATGATATCACAGTAGCACGTAGTGAGGCGTTTCGCATTAGAGCAGAATATCTCCTTCCTCACCCAGATTTCGATGACGAAACTCTTCACAATGACATTGGACTGGTTAAAGTTGAAAAGAGGATCCCGTTTAGTGCGAAAGTTAGCCCTCCATGTCTGCCAACACCTGGCTTCGACTATGAGGGAGAAATTACTTGGGTTTCCGGTTGGGGACATACAGATGAAGGTAAGATGTTTTTTTAATTCTATCTTGGCAATCTTTAAACTAATGATGAATTAGTATGTCAAGAAGGGAGGTAAAAGACTCGAAGGAAATCAGTTTATGTCCTAGTTAGAACCTTAATGGTTTTGTTAACAGAACTAGCCGTATCGTTAAGGGTTGGGGAGTTACAGAAGAACTTAAGAAGTTTTTTTTATTTTATCTTGTCAATTGTATAAAACCAATGATTAGAAAAGGTCAAGAAAGAATGTTAAAGATCCGAAGGCATTCAGATAACGTCCTAGTTGGAACCATAATGGGTTTACAAGTTGAATGACCATATCACTAACTTTGCTCACTGTTCTCACGTCAATCAACATTCATATAATTTAATTTATTTCTGAGCATCTCGAGGTCGTAATTTTTCTTTTTCGTTGCATAATACTGAAATTCAAAATCATAAATTCACAAACTAGGATTATAACCATAATATTCAGTTCTTGAGTAGAACATGTCGATCACAGCTTCAAAATGGTTTTTCACGAATTTTAACTGGATTAAGAAATAAATCCACCCAAAACCAAAACTGGTATGAGAGGAGCCGCTAAGTTTCAAAAAAGGATCGGCCTTTCAAAGTAGTGATATAATTTAACCATGGAAAGGCCGCCAAGGTTAATCCTGTTAGCCAAATTAATCACACCTACCAATAGTTCGAAAGTTAAATGAAAACTAGAACTTTGCTACTGACGGTAGCAATCTTCAAGTTTTCATTTAACGTCCAAAGTATTATTAGGTGCGATTATCTTGGCTAACAGGATTAACCTTAGCAGCCTTTTCCTGGTTGAATGATATCATTACTTTGAAAGGCCGACCTTTTTTTGAAACTTGGCGGCTTCTCTCATACCAGTTTTGGTTTTGGGAGGATATAACAGTTTTCATAGTGCTGTGAACGAACGAAGGATCAGACGGGTTAATCGCCCTATCTCCTTTTTCTGTCTGGAGGAATTTTATGTCTATAAATGATTTGCTCATTCATCATTTTCACATTTGTCGTGGCCCAATTAGCCGTTACGCCAGTGAAATTGACACGGTCAGAACTTGGTTTGGCTTGTAAATGTACAGAGAATTTCACGGTCCAATCATCACCTTTACCTGTTTTGTCCGGAGAAATTTTATATCTATTGATGTTGTCATTCATAATTTTAACATTTGCCAATGCCCAATTGGCCGTTAGTTGAGTCAAAGTAGCATGGTTGTGGTTTATTGTTTGTGCTTGTTTCACAGGCTTAAAGGGATGTAAGTCCCTGTTGGCTTTCCTGCATGACTCAGTTTGCGACATCAGTTCAAACGTATGGAAATGTTGCCAACACATTCATTTCTTGTTTTTTCTTGCGTGCGAGGTGATTTTGAGACATTAAATCTAACCTATGTAAATGTTGCAAATACTATTCTCAACGTGTCGCACGATATACCAGAAGTATTTACGTCCTTTTAATTTTGCTCAATCGCAGTTCTGAGCGTACTGACTGTGTAGGTCCAAAACGGCGTATTGCATAAATAATGTGGTTCACGAATAACAATCGGTACAAGTCATAATGTTGATTGTTGCCAACTGGAACAAGCTGACGTCATCATACAGCTTTTGGAAGAAGAAACAGTTTAGTCTTTTTCGGCCATCATCGTGTGCTGGTTTTTATATCTCTATCAAATAATTCTAAGCATATTCGTTTGGCTTAGAAATGTAGCATTGCCAATTTTAAATGTTTCAGCCAACTGTTTTAACAATAATTAAACAACTATAATTTGGTATGTGCGAGCCACCTGATGGCCACGTGTTGCTAGCTGCACCACATTTTAGAAAAAGGCACTTCCACATATGACGCTTTACCTGTCTGCCGAAATTTAGATCTAGCAACTTTCCCTAATGAGCTTTAGACGTGTCTTTCTACCCTATGAGATTAACATGAGAACAGTAATTCTACATAAAATCAAATGCCCATTTCACTAATGCTTCCAAATAAATTAATAACAAGCATACCCTTTTATCGTCGTGGGGCAGATAATTCAGTAGGAGTTCGTGTACCATCCTCTTCAAGTTTTCATTTAACGTCCAATTCGGTGTGATTAACTTGGCTAATAGGTTTAACCTTGGCGGCCTTTCCGTGGTTGAATGATATCACTACTTTGAAAGGGGGACAGTTTTTTGAAACTTGGCGGCTTCTCTTATACCAGTTTGGGTTTTGGGTGGATATCACAACTTTCAGGGAACTGTAAATGAAGAAAAGACCAGACGGTGTAATCATCATCAGTACCTTTTTTGTCTGGAGAAATTTTACGTCTATAAATTTTCTCATTCATAATTTTCACCTTTGCCATTGCCCAATTAGCCGTTACGTCAGTTAAATTGACACGGTTTGGCGCTGATTTTCGTTCGCTTCGTTCACTCTATCGGCGCATCCCTCCTCCTGTTCCCAAACACGTAATAGCCCCTTTTATCGTCGTGGGGCAGGTAATTTAGTTTGTATTCGTGTACCGTAAAAAAACCGATCAAACCTTTGCAATAAAAGGTCCTCTGTCTCTTAGTGAACCAATACTATTATATGTTTTTATTGTGGCCTTGGCCTAATGCCATGTGCCCCAAGACTATAATAATACACCTACACCATACCTTACCTTACGCAGCTACACAGCAACACACCGCCAACCACCTATTTGCAACAACAATGATTCCTGACAATTAAGTACTGAAACGATATGGGTGCAACACTTAAGCATGTTATAATCTACTGTAGGATGAAAATACAAAGAATGGTTACAACGATAGTTTTGCACTTAAGAGCCACTTCAGGGCATGGTGCTTCTAGCTGCAACCCCAATTTTAGAAAAAGGCATTTCCCCATAAGAGGCTTTACCTGTCTGCCGAAATTTAGATTTGGCAACTTTCCCTAATCAGCTGTCGACGTGTCGTTATTCCTTATGAGAATTAACATGGGAGCCTGCGAACTAGTTACTAGTTACTAGTTGCTAGTCACCAGTAACACAAATTCAACGTTATTGAGGACATTTTTTCTCCATGAAGGATCCGTTCCAACATTTTCGTGTTGACGTTTTCTTCGTAACTGGACCCAAGACATCTGATTCAAACGTTTTGCCAAGATTACAGCATGGGGAATTTACACCAGTATGCTGAAATCAGGTATAAGTTGGTTTCAGTTAAAAGACACAGTCTGCTAGTGTAGCCGCCTTTTTTCCATCAACAATCATTTTTTACAATCGGATGTCTACAATCGGACGATCTACTGTTACTTGGTGGGGACACACTAGCGTGTGTGTAGATCAAGTTTCATAACATGTGTCAACAATGACCCGAACGAAAACAAAGTGAAAACACCAATAGCATTTTTAGTCGTTAAAATATTTTGATTTTCTTCTACTTCTGATATGTATAATGTTTTGTTTCTGTACTTTGCACTGATGCAAAACATACGCAAGCTTAAGTGTTTGATTTTTTTAAAATTTTGGTATCAAGTTTATTTTGGAAGGTCAAGGTTTGTTCAGGCAAACTTTCCTTTTGATCAGTTTAACAGATCGAATTTTGGTTTCATGGACAGTTTTCCCAGCATAACATAAGCGTAATTTATTTATCTTTTTTTTGGTGCTACTGTAGGATAGCACTGTAGGAACATGTATACACACGCGCACACACATCGTGCGTTTTTAGATATTAAAATCTTAAGTGATAATCCTGAATGACTGAGTGACTGTGCACATGTGTGTATATTTGTGTGCACATGTGCAATTTGCTACTGCAGTAGTCAAGCAATGTATGTTTGCATGTATGATAGATTGTAACATTTCATGTTCTTAGTAACAACATCACGTGGCCTTTCGTTTAACGACTCAACTTCTTACATTCACGAATAACCTACGTTACAGTTACTCTGTTTAGGTTTACGCTGAGAATATGCCTTCATAATTTTATAACAACAGTTAACCGATGGGAAGCCATCAACGGCAGTCACCAGCCAATCAGCCTCCTTTACACCGATTAAACGATCATACGGTATTTTATCAGATTAAATTATCTGCCTCATCCCTCCATATTGGTTTTTACGATCATCTCGCCTGATATGATGTTTTCCTCAGTATAACGAACGTCTGAAAGAACTGCATTTGGTAGGCATAAACCAATTTCTAAACCTATACGACTTACCTGATAGACAAATGACATATTTTATGAGTCCCTGGTGATGAGCGCCTAATCTTTTGTTACCATGGTAAAACAAGATGGGTATTTGGCAGCCCAAGTTATGACGCTCTCATTAGATTAGGCCTATTGCTGCTGCTATGCTAAGAGTATTGGTAAAGGCAATCCCCGGTACGTAAATATTACGTGGTTCTTGAATTGAACGGCAATAGTACAAAATGAATTAATAATAAGTGTTGTATATATTAGTATTTTTATGGAGAATATAATATTTTAAATCTAATAAACAGCATTTTCTTAAAAAATAAAACACGTATTTATTTTCGTAGAAGCGCTCTGACAAGTTACTTTCAGTTTCGGTAAATATGTGACGCACCGCTAGGGAAACAAAACTGCTTTATTTATGAAGGCGGCAGTAGAAAATATCGTTTCTATAAACATAAACGAACCAGTAAATGCATGTGGCAACAATTTGTTCAGTTTCATCATTACATGCACATAGGAATACTGAATACAAGCGAGAAGCCGTATTACGCAAGTTGAAGTGATGTTTAAAGGAGACGATATATTCTCGTATCAAATACAACTCGAGCGTAGTTTAGGTTTCTATAAATTTTCTCAACCAATCGTTTCATCCCCAAGCTGATAAAAACACCTCACGCAAGCAATCGGTATTTTTTCAGCTTCAGAACGAAACTCGAGATTGAGGAAATTTATCGATTAAAAACTCTGTTCTTTGACAGTATTATTGATAAATAAATGTGAAAAATATTACTGATGCTGTGATTCGTCGATGCAAATTTCTTCTGGCAAGTAGTAACATTGAAATTACCTTAATTCGACCATGGAGTTCTGTCTGTTTAAGTCAAGTCCGACTGAGATCATGGTTGTGGTCTTCGCCTACCGACTCCTCACCACTTTTCGTTGTCTTAACGCCTCGCGTTGCTTTTCTAAACTGAAATTCCACCCATGGTGTATGAACTGTCCCGGAGCAGGGAATAAATACTTCTAGCTTGTCTCCTATATTCCCACGTTCAAACTCCTGGTACCACTTTGTATAATAACATTTTTTACCAGTTTTGTAAGCAATTGTTTGAGTAGATTACCCATAGCAATTTTCCTCCAAGGTAGGTCTATATGAACCTTTGGTTCTATCATTTTTAGAAACGTATGGTTATGCGTGTTAAGAAAAGTAAGGGTCTTCTTTAAAAAGTAATCCTATATTTACTCAACCAGCAAGTGGATAAGTAAACTTTAGACTGGTAACCTAAAATACTGCAGTTCTTCATCTTAGAATGTATGGTGCAGAACAGTTGTTGCATAAGTTATCGCCTGGTTCCCGAATGCAGAGAACTAACAATGTCCTGGGCTGCATCCCTGAGCGAATGTTTGTTCTTAGGTGAGAACCTATTGTCTCCCAACGTCCGCTACCCTGCATGACATTAAAGAAATACGCGACGTCAATAATGATGTTGTGCACGTAGTAGTCAAAAAGAAAAAAGTTTTCTTTTTGCGTATAGTGTTTTATTAGTACTCGAAATTGGTATTCGAGGATTTGTTTGACTTGTCGATAGATGGAGATATTTTGGAAGAGAGTACGGAATATACTGTTGGAGTTGGTTTTATCGAAAGTCGATGTGCACTGGGACATTGGTAACTAAGTCAAAAACGTGTAAACAAAGGTTTTTTTAGAAGTTTCGTAACATCTTAAGCAAAAATACGGCACGTCTAAAAAGAAAAAAAACTTCCTCAGAAAAAGCCACTTCCCCATTGTTTTGCTGTTTTGCAAGCACCCTTATCGATGTGTCCAATATTTTTCATGGAAACGAACCATCTACAAGTAAACAAAAATGTGTTGCAGAATCTACCGTTTTGAAAGAAAGTTTTAATGGAGATACTTTAAACTTTCACAATGGGTGTCATGTTGTAATGAATTTTAAATGTTTGGCAGTGCTCAAGACCATTAGGAGTTCGCAAATGCGACCATTTGGAGGCTTTGTCCAAAAATTGAGAAAAATATGCTGTTTATAAACATGCCAACACAACTCACCACACAAGTTTAGTTAGTGAAACCATGATACTGTACAAAGAACCAATGGAAAAAATCAGAACCCAGCTAGAAGCCTTTTCTGCAAACCACCATAGAGTAATGAACACAATAAAAAACTTCCCTATTCATCACCAATGGATAGCTCACTTTGAAAACTTGCCAGTGAACATCGAATGACTCGTCTATGACGTCATCCACAACATAGCATGCAGCTAGTTTTTAAAGGGCTGGTCCCTTCCTTTTGTCATTTTACTTTTTGATTGTAAGTATTGAACATTGTACCTTCATTTTTTAATATTTTAACGGTTTTATTTGTATTCATTCATTGTCCTTTGTCTCTACGTGAACAAGACACACAAATATTTCTATTGTGCTGAGAATTAAAAACTTTGCTTGTTATGAAATGTGAGACTGGTTTAGTAAGGAAACCCCTAGTTGAAAATCTCCTTTCACTCACAAACTGGTCGTATATTTCCGTTTTCAGTATTTATGATGGTGAGATATAACTTTCCGTTAAAAAATAAATTAAATTTGCACATCGGGTGTGATATGGGTTTCGTTTAAAAAATAATCGAGTGCTGAGAACTGGTTTTCAACACCGGGTGAGCCTCTTTCATTGTTGTGCTCCTGCATCCCACATTGTTGCATTCCTACATCCTTGTATTGTTACAAAAGGGCTGAGATGGGGACATAGGCAGATATTTTTTAATCTGGTCCTGTCCTCATTTTTTTCTTCTTCGTAAACTCGTGCATTTGAAACTGTGCATTTTTCTATGATAATACCTTTTAGTGTATATATTTCATAGGATTAAAATGATGGGACTACTTACTAAAATCTAAGAAACTATGAGCTTGTGAGTATGGATGAAAAAATGTAAGGTTTTATATTCCTCATTTCATAGTTTTGCTCTGACAATGGAATCGTTTCACCAACGTCAGGGTAGCGAAATATCAATATTGATCGTTCTATGCCCAGTATGTTTGTTTGGCTTGTTTTTTATCACACCACATTATTGTAAGTATTAGGCCATTCAGGAACACACAACCACTTGTAGCTCCGTCTGAAATCGAAGTATACATTCTTTGGGGGTTAAATGACCCTAGTGATATCAGTTTCTCATAATAAGTAGTTGTACAGTAGCAGTTCAATTTCATAAAGATATTAGTAACACATACAATACTAAACAATCCAGTGACGGATTACTAACAATCTAGGAACGGGAAAAGGGAGGCATGTTCCCCAAACACCTGAAATGAGGCATTTATTTCACATCTAAAATATAAATAAGGCATTATTTCAATTAAAAAAACGTTGATAATAGCATACGTAAATGTTTCAGTGGCATAATATGCTGAAACTGAGTCTTTTTAAAAGGCTTCGAGGGACTTACATCAGCCTCCTCCTTAAGTACCATAGCTCAATTGTCGAACCCCCAATCCTGCAACCCTACAAAATAAATAAATATGAATTTTTATTTCTTTTGCAACAATGCTGAAAATAGTCTATTTAAACGTTTCAAAGGCACAATGCTGAAGCTGAGTTGTTTTACACGGCTCCGAAGGACTTACATCAACCTCTTCCTTAGGTACCATTGCTGAATTATCGAACCCCTAACCCTGAAAAATTTCTGGGTGTGCCATGAAACAATCGTTCGCCTGTCACTTAGTAATTAACTCCAAAAATGTACATGGGCTCTTTTTGAAAAATTACATTTACACCTTTCAGATTAGTCTTGATAGTACTACATACCGTTTTTTAATTAGTATTACGCCGGAGCTGTTGAAATTGAATATCAGCAATGAATACAATGCTATAAAGTATAGTAGTGGTGCATCAGTAAGTGTTATTACACCACTTCCAGAGCGATTTCGGTGTAACAATTTTAGCTAGATGCACTACAAACCACAACAGCATGATGGATTGTTTTGTTTTCATAAATATTGGGCAGATATAAAACAAAATATTTGAACAATATAATAAAAAAAAAATTGAACATTCAAAATTGTTTGGGAGACTTTTTTTCAGCCCAATGGCATAACAAGTGAAAGAAAATCAAATTGATCTCGGTGACCGTTATGTGACCAAACAGATAGCCTAAGTGTAAAAATGGTTCGTGTTTTAATTGTTCATGGCACCCCTCACTATAAGAAATGTTTAATAAGAAATTTCCACAAAATATGAACGAAGACATAGTTTGCAATGTATACGTAATTAGCTGAATTACACTGAGTGTATCCAAATTACAAAAACAGTTGAAAATAGAGGAGCCTGGGTCATATTGACCTAGCGGGTTGCTACCAGGTGATAGCTCCCCGGGGACCAAGTTAATACCCCACTAACTTGATAAGTGCCCCGGGAACATTGCTTGGTACACACACATAATTTGCCGAGCTAAGCTTAAAACAGATGCCAACTACTTGTTAATGACCATGGATTTTAACTTGTATATGGCAGAAATAGAACTAGCTCTATTCAGTATGGTTTTCGTATTCGAACATCACACTCTATACTATTTTGGTAAGTACTTATAATTTTTTCCGGTGATCTATTAGAATAATTCTTTTTAATTTGTACGGCACTATTCCTTTAAAATTTCGATCTCATGGTAATTATGAGAAACGATAAATATTTAGATCGTGCAGTTACACACTCTCGGCCGATTTAACAATGCATGGTTGATGCAGCATGTTAGTTCTACAAGGGAGAAAGCCACCAACGAACATCGCCTGACTTGTCTTTTGGGACAAATAATTTTATGAAATGATAGAGTGATGAGCTAATAACGTGGCATCTTACGCTATTAATATTGAATGTTTAGTAATTTTGTTATTATTTATTTTGAATTGGAATATACTCCAATAAATAGCCCTTAGCTTTTGTGTATAATACGGCTAAAAATGTTTGCGTACACAGCCTGAAACCAGACTAAAACCAACTCCTGTTAATTAATTTGAAACTATAGCCATCGCGCTGCACACTCAGGATGTAATTGTAAAATAATTAGCATTCGTTAGTTTTAATAACAAGTTACTGGATTCATGGAAAAACAGTAGTTGTAGGCGTATTATCCATAAAAGCTCTAGGACTATTCGGACAAATCTACAGTTTTTAATTTGTTCTGTGTAAAGCGTGAGGTTTAACTAATTTTCAGAGAATTTGCACGAAAGTGTTTCGCTGAAGCTGCTCTTTACAAAAATATCTAAAACAAAATTGTGTTGCTTAATTTGAGTGTTTAAAATGCATTGACAACAAGTTTACCTACAGTCATCAAAATGTTTATTAAAAAATATTCGCATTTTTTTTATAAATCTTTAAAATTAAAAATAGAATAAAACCATCATTTCCCAGTAATGAAACATTATGTACAAATAGACAATTATTCACAAGAGCATACAATTGCAAAGTACGACAATATTCCGTTTCAGAACCCACAAAACAATGACCAAACACGCATCCAGAGTTCACAAAAAGCTTAAACAATCATAATGAAAAATATTGATTTCCCTAAAATGTTATTTATAGATACCAGGGAAAGCAATACTATAGACAAATTGACAGTAAATAAATCGGAATGCTGTTTTTTGAACAACAAATTTACAATTTTTGTCTCAGGAAACCTCGAATATGTGCAAATTGTGTTTTAAAATATGCCACTCAATCGCGCAAATATTTTTTTTGGGCAAAAATTATCTGCTTGGGTTCAACGACTCCTTACCTTTTTCGCCTCCTTAGATGACTTTTGTATAGTCATTAAAGTACTGCACTGTTAACGATTGTTAATTTTACTTAAGCTTGGGTAATTGGTAGCTCCAGCCCATGACATAGTGTACGTCATCCTTTCTTGTTTTTTCTTCCCCATCACAAAACAAAGCAAATAACTATCTTCAACAAGATAACTAATATTATGACTTTCATTGCAGATAGTACAGAAAGTTCTGACGTGCTAATGAAAGTCGAGGTGCCTATCTTATCATGGCAAGAATGCGTTAACCATTTCAAATCAACAGGATCTATTCCTGATCATGTTCTCTGTGCAGGATGGCAAGATGGAAAAAAAGACGCATGTGTGGTAAGCTCTGCAGAATGTTAGAAATATGGTACGTTTCCATTGAACAAACAAACATTCATTGTCATAGTCAGTGAAATAGTACAATGAAAATGTCACCGACTGTAGGGTTAGCTAATTCAACATGTGAACTGAGATGTATCGGGGAGATTGAAACTTTTTGAGTTGTTTGGTTAACTCTATCAATCCATTCTCACTCCAACTGCAGAGCATTGTGTTTTCTTAGTGGGCAGTGCCAGCATATTATTAAGGAGGTTGCTGTACTAGTATTTTCCATAGGTAAAGTTAATCAAGTAATTCTATTCTTAATTGTTATTTGCAACCTTTTTAAGTTAAGTTTTAAGCTTAAAATGGGCAACAAGCCTTAAAACAGGGTCAGAACATTGCATCATCCTTAATCTATCGACATGGTCGTTTCCGACAATGCCTACAGCAGTCACGGGGGCAAAGCATGAGAGGTGATCGGCAACAGTATTAGATGCTCCACTCTTATATTTTACATCGAAATCGAAACAAGCTAACCTCAAGGCCCAGAGAGATAAACGTCCTGTGGGTTCTGTAGCGCTTTTAAGCCACTCAAGAGAGCGGTGATTAAATTAGAAATTACGTCAAGATAGAAGATGAAGAAGTGACGCAGCTAGTAAGTGATGTAGGGTCGTGAGCAAATGGAGTTGTTCATGATCGCAAATGACGTCATAATTACTGATGTAGGAGAATGGCATTAGTAAGTGACGTAGGGATCGCGAGCAAGTAGAATTGATTTCAGGGCCAACAGCGATAAACAAAATTTATCTAGCGAAGTCGTACTAAGGAGCAAACAAGCGATTCAGCCTCCGATAGGTACAATATCGGGCAGAACGCTATCGAGAAACACTACTGAAATAAGAGCGGCAAGTCTCGTTGCCCGCAGACATAGCTTCTAAGTAGCTGAAAACAAGGTAAACTAATTTGCACTGATAGTGCAGAAAACCAAGTGCAAAGCAGTTTGTTCTGAATTTGTTTATAATTCGTATTTCTTACAAATGTTACACATAAACAGATTTATTGATTATAATAAAATAAGTTTTTACAGCGCCAATTCCGTTAGTGGGTATGTACTTAGTCACGACAATCTCTCCTGTTTTTAAGTATGATTGTGTAACTCATCATAGAGAGAAAAACTGCGGCATGGTCATTACATTTAGTCGCTGATTCATAAAATAACTACTCAGTTAGGTGATATGTCGATTACTTCAGTACTGACATCACGCTGAGGTATCATGAAACCCATCGCACAATGAGAAATAATTCAGATAAGCAATAACAATAGCAATAGCCTATTTAATACGTTTTAGAATGTGATCAATTTACTACTGAATTTGTATTAAGAGTCCTTTTTTATCCTTAGGGAGATTCTGGCGGCCCAATGGTGTGGGAGGATGAAGAGCGTTGGTATTTGATTGGGCTGGTGTCATGGGGTTTAGGCTGTGCTCGACCTGATATGCCCGCTATATACACAAGGGTTGATAAGTTTTACGATTGGATAGATGATAACACAGATGGAGGAGTAACGTGCACAGGATAAGTTTGGTTGTGAATAAATCATCAGATCAAATCAATGAATCAATTAAAAGACTAATGCATACAGACTAATAGCGTATTTAAATCATCCATTCTTCTGACGATAACACTGATAGCAACATGCGCTGTATAATCTTAAATGTGATCAAATCAGGCATTCTCATCAACAATAACATTGACGGATTGATGGACAAGCAAACTCTACAGAATAAGATTGCTGATATTCAAATCATCCGTACTAATTTTCGGTTTAAACTGAAAAACTTTTCTATTATTAACCTTCCTTTTTAATGAAATTTAACCACTAGCCGAACATTTAGCTATTGTGTGGCGCATGTCAGATAAAGACAGTTTTTTGGTATATGTTAAACAAAAACAATTTTTCCAGCAAATTACACATAATGAAAAGTATAAAAACAACCTCCAAAAATTTTATTGATAGACTCAAATTTAATCAGTACCTCCTTTTATTCATGAATCCATATTTTCCCATTTCTTTTATCCTCTTTATAATTCCTTACAAAGGCACATTTTTTCCTCTTTTTAACCCCTATATAATTCCCTCTGCAGGCTTCGTTTTACATATCTGTTAATCCCTTTAAAATTTTCTTAGAGTACACAATATTTTATATTTCTTTTAACTTATTTATAATTTCTTGTAAAAATAGTCCTTACATTATTAGGCCCATTAAAACCCGTTCTGGGTGGTTTAAACCGATTAATCTGTTCAGCAAATTCAGATAGTATAATGCCCAAGTCAACTATTATTTATTTTTCGTTAATACCAATTCAATTATTCTGTGAATAGTCCTTTGTACTTAGGTCAAATACTCGGAATAATTCATAATATGTTGATTTTGGTCATATATGTTCGTAGTGACTTCAAGTTCAACATACTAAAAGTCCACAGCTGTGCGTGTTGAGCTAACACTGCTATCTTGGAAACATTGGTAACTTACTTTGGTTATATACTTTGGTAACGGTTGCTCGGGCATGAAAATAAGTTCTGTCCAAAAGTGTAGAGCATGAAATTTTCAACAAAAAATGTTCTATTCAGTTTTTTCGTAGATTCAGCCAATAAACAGTGTAGAAGGACATTGGGCTATTGCCGCCATCTTTGAAACATGCGCCCAAAGTAGATTTTCGTCAATATATCACGTAAACGGCTGCATAAAATATGTTTAATCCGAAATTAAAGCGCCATGGACCTGTCTATAAAATAGGTTTCATTAGTTTTTTTTAACTGAGTCAATGATTCAGCAAATGAAAGGTGTCATGTGGCCTCTTTTGCACCCAATATACATTACACTTCATATAGTTAGGTGGCTTGTGGCCCAAAATTAATTAAAAGTATCATTTTCTGTTAAAAACATGAATGTGTATGAAGAGTAACTGGAAAAAAATAGCTGTGATAGACATTAAAAAAAAACTGGGGGAGGATGTGGTGGTGATTTACCGCACCAAAAATGGTAGTTAAAGTGAATTTCGTTTTCAAAGTATTCTTGCAAACCATCTAACAGCCCGAAATGGATATGCTTAGGATTTTATGAAACGTGGGGATCTATTCTTTCCATCAATTAAAACCACAATTGTTTAACGTAGATATGGACCGTACTACAGTCATTTAAAGGTGAAGACGTAGCAGCGAAAGTGTATAGCGATTTTCGAATTCAAAGTGCTCTAGCGAGCCCTCTAATACACAGTAATGGACCAGCTTAGAATTGTATGAATTGTGGGGATCTATTCGTTCCATCAATCACAACCAAAATTGTTTAAGTGGGATAGGGACCGTCCTACATTCATTTAATGGTGAAGAGGTAATGACAAGGCAGCGAAAGTGAACGGTGAGTTTCAAATTAAAAATATTGTAGCGAGCCCTCTAATAACCAGAAATGGACGTGCTTAGTATTTTGTAAAAGGTGGGATCTATTCTTTCCGTCGATCCTAACCGAAATTGTTTAGCTTTGGTACAAAATATCCCAATAGCACTTTGAAATTCAAAATAGCCACTACACCAATTAAAGCTACACCTGAAATTAGGGGGCCCACGTTCCCTACCTAATTTAAATAACTTTAGTTCCGATTGATGGAACGAATAGATTGCCACTTTTCAGAAAATTCTAAGCATGTCTATTTCGGGCTATTAGAGGGGTTACAAGAGCATTTTGAATTCGAAAGTAAACTTACTCGTTTGCCGTTATGTCATAACCTCTTCACCTTTAAATTGGTGTATGACGGTCCCTCACTAAGTTAAACAACATCGGTTAGGATTGATCGAAATAATCGATCCCCTCCTTTCAAAATACCTAAGCATGTCCATTTCTGCCAATTAGAGGGTTTGCTAGACCACTTTGTATTCGTAAAAGACCATACACTTTCAGTGCTACCGCTTCACCTTTAAATGTTATAAACGGGCAGAAACCCAATTGGCTAGACAAGTGTTAAATAAACACGGATGCAAGCTTATTTCAGTTGCCTTTTGGACTTAAATGTCAGACTGCCTGAGCGAGGAATTGAACCCACGACCTTTGAAACCAAAGGCCTGAGCCATGCCAAAGCAAGTTCAAAATGCAACGTAAAATAGGTTTGCATCCTTATTTATTTCACCTTTAAATAGGCATAGGACGTTCCATATCTAAGTTAAACAACTTTGGTTATGATTGTTGGAAAAAATATACTTCAAACTTCCAGAAAATCCTAACCTTATTCATTTTGGGCTATTAGAGGGCTCGTGAGGAAACTCTGAACACGAAAATCATTATAACTACCGTTTTTTGTGGGGTAAAACACCCCTCCACCTCCCCAGGGGGCTTTTT
Organism: Lithobius niger; assembly: GCA_023313725.1. Taxonomy (NCBI): domain Eukaryota; kingdom Metazoa; phylum Arthropoda; class Chilopoda; order Lithobiomorpha; family Lithobiidae; genus Lithobius; species Lithobius niger. The sequence continues at coordinate 18,992 of JAHWFP010259992.1, forward strand.
GAACTTGCTGTAATAGCTATTTTTCCCCAGTTACTCTTCATATGCATGAATGCATTCATGCTTTTCACAGAAAGTTACAAACTTCATAAATTTTGGGCCTCAAGCCACCTAACTATATGAAGGGTAATGTACATTGGGTGCATTTGTGGCCCCAAGCGTGGCCTCTTATTTATTTGCTTAATCATAGACTCAGTTTAACAAAAACGAATAGAACCTTTTTTTGTAGACAATTCCATGCTTTACAATTTCGTTAAACATATTTTAAGCAGCCAATTCCATGATATATTGAACAAAACCGATTTATAATAAAATAGAATAGAATAAAATAGAATAGACGTTGTTGGCTAATAGGCTTACAGCTTTTTTGAGGCCTAAGCGGCAGATATTAAGTGGAAGGAACCACCTTCGTGTGAGTTGTTTTTTGCAGCAGTAGGAAGGAAACCAGAGTACCCGGGGGAAAACCCACGTACAACGGGCAGGAAACAACTGGAGAAAAAACCCGTACATATACACTTCCCTTAACCAGAATCGAACCTGGGGCTGTAAGAATCCAGATGTACAGGTGGGACCAAGACGCCTATCGAATCTTATGCCCCAGTGCTCACAGCAACCCGTGCACCCGTGATTTTGGGTGCATGTTTCCAAGATGGTGGCATTAGCTAATTCATAATTCATAATAAGCTAATTTTTAGAACAGATGTTCGTAATGGTCTTAGGTTCAACACGCTAAATGTCCTCATCTATCCTAATACCACCATCTTGGAAACATTTTTTATTTAAATAAAAACATAGTCTATAAAAGTGCACATGTAAAACAATAAAACACGACGTTTCGGGGATTATTTTTACCCCGTTATCAAGTGTAGATATCCGCTCAAAGGCTTCGTACACAAATAAAACAACACAAAATCATGTTATGGCAGACACATCCTAAAAAATATAACATTAAAAAAAGTTTAAAAACCAAGAACCTATGTATTGCTACCCGAAACAGCAAATACAGTAGGGAGACCAGCAAGACGACCTCTTCCCTGCGAGTGCAGGTAAGAAGTGAAGCCAGGTGGATCGCTCGCGTATTATAAACCCAAAGTGAGCAGGGGTGGGGGTACTTCAAATTTCGAACTGGGATAGCCCCAACTGTCTTATTATGGGAACGTATTCTTTCAAGTTTCTGTTTTCAGGTAAGAACAGGTGGCTGATGTGATAAAATAACAAGAGTTTCAAGATTAATCCTGGCTTTCAGCTGTTTTCCAGTAAAAAGAATTGTAGCATTATCCAGGTCAAGAGTGTGCCCTGTTTTTATCCTATCTGGAGAACTCCCTCTATTGATGTGGTGTTGAACAAGGGAATTTGTGGTGACATTTAAATTGACAATGTATTTATGGGCGGTAAAAACTTCGTGAAAGGATTACCGCCCATAAATCCAATGTAAATTTAAATTCTCCAGATAGGATAAAAACAGAGCACACTCCTGACCTGGATAATCCCACAACACTTTTTACTAAAAAACAGCTGAGAGCCAGGATTAATCTTGAAACTCTTGTTATTTTATCACATCAACCACCTGTTCATATTCACATATTACCTGTAAACAGAAACTTGAAAGAATACATTCCCATAATAGGACAGTAGAGATTATCCCAGTTCGAAATTTGAAGTACCCCCCCCCCCCCTCCGCTCACGTTGGGGATATAATACGAGAGAGATCCATCTGGGTTTACTTCTTACCTGCACTCTCAAGGAAGAGGCCGTCTTGCTGGTCTCCCTACTGTATTTGCTGTTTCGGGCAGCAATACATAGGTTCTTGGTTTTTAAACTTTTTTTTAAATTTATATTTTTTAGGATGTATCTGCCATAACATGATTTTGTGTTCTTTTATTTGTGTATGAAGCCTTTGAGCGGATATCCACACTTGATAACGGGGTACAAATTATCCCCTAAACGTCGTGTTTTATTGTTTTACATGTGCACTTTTATAGGCTATATTTTTATTTAAAAAAAAAATGTTTCCAAGATGGTGGTAGTACGATAGATGAGGACATTTAGCGTGTTGAACCTAAGACCATTACAAACATCTGTGCCAAAAAATAGCTTATTATGAATTATTCCACGATTCCACCTAAATTTAACCTATACTAATTTGACTGGACTAGAAGTTTCATTTTTCTACACCAATTTTAAGTAAGTTTGTGGCAAGCTATAGCAAATCTAATTTACTGTGACTCCTATCTCTATAAGTTAATTTGTATGTTTAATATTACCAGCACGTTTAAAGAATTATTGTTGTACAGTTCAAATTTAACACTTCTTAAAATCTGTTGAAATTAAAACAATTATTTCTATAAGACTGATACCATAATTTTAATTAAACCACGGCTGTGACGTCACGCTAACTCAATGCCATGCCGTTAACCAATCCCGTTAACCAACACCGGATGTGTGCGTCATCGCAAAAAGTCTGGGTTATCAAGTTACCTCACACTTTTGCCGATTACCCACACTTTTGCCAATAACCCACACTTTTGACTCTTCCGGATCCCCCCCCGGACCACTGCACTGTGACTGAGGTTGGCGCTAATGACCAAGCTGTCGACGCGCCATTAAGCTTCATCTCCCCCCTCTTCCGGATCATGCGACCGGGAACCAACACACCAACAACCAAATACATCGTAAAAAAAAGCGTAACACAATAAAAACGTACAACACTTAATTACTTAAAAGGAATGAAATCCCATCCCTGCAAAATACGTCAGGGCCCATATCTAAGCCATTCACACTGTGTTAACTCCCCCCCTCCCTCCACAAATTAAAATGCAATGATCTTCATTCATACCGATACCCTATTACCGTAGTTTTTAAACAATTCTCAAACTACAAACGCTCAAAATGAATTACATTGCTTCCCATAATGTTATTCTATCCCTGCAGCCTTTTATCAAAGTTCTAACACTCCAAAAAACTTCGAAAACACAAGCGACCTCGCAAGCGTGAAATACGGCGAAACGACACTGCGTATCCTTCCTGCCGACTCCACCATAAACGGACGCAAACAACTCGTTGGTCTACCAACCACTCCACCCTCAGTAAACTAAAATGGAATGACCTTCATTCATACCGATACCCTATTACCATAGTTTTTAAACAATTCTCAAACTACAAACGCTCAAAATGAATTACATTGCTTCCCAGAATGTTATTCTATCCCTGCAGCCCCTTATCAAAGTTCTAACACTCCAAAAAACTTCGAAAACACAAGCGACCTCGCAAGCGTGAAATACGGCGAAACGACACTGCGTATCCTTCCTGCCGACTCCACCACAAACGGACGCAAACGACTCGTTGGTCTACCAACCACTCCACCCTCAGTAAACTAAAATGAAATGACCTTCAATTCAAGACATTTTCACAAAACACAAACACGTTTTAATTAAATACAAGTTAGCTTGACGTCCCAACCGTGATAAAATAAGTTATTTATTAAGAACCATGGCGATTTTTAAACCATGGCTGCGATGATTTGGCCACTAGGCATGCAAATTGTCTTGGGGGCTACGCCCCCTTGACGTATTCGCATATCTCACGGCCAAATCATCACAGCCGTGGTTTAAAAATCGATAACCAATAGTTTTAAACCAATTTATATTACATATATACATGTACACTGTAGTTATTAGCTAATTACTGCCT
>JAHWFP010259993.1:24616-50702 GCA_023313725.1 Lithobius niger
CCCCCCCCCCCCCCCCCCCCCCCCCCCCCCCCCCTCCCCCCCCCCTGAGTTCCCCCCCCCGCCGGCCGGGCCCCCCCGCCCGCCCGCTTATGGCTGGTCCCAGTTGAAAGTCGTGGGCCATTGTGGCCCTATTGAACATACGTACTATACTTTGAAGTTTACACCGCGTATAGTTTACTAGCCTGTATATTTTGCCGTAGTATGAATGTTACTTTCCCTTGTGTCGTTGTTTGTTGTTGTTGTTGCTGTTGCTGTTGTAAGATAAGTTAACGACGTGGACAATCAGCATTACAGTTTGGACTTGTGATAAAACAAGGTACATAGGATAAGAAAAAAAAATAAAAAGTAAAAAAAAAAACAATATACCCGAATTGGGACTCGAACCTTAGAACCTTACGTTTACTGGACTCGAGTCCCAGTCTGGGCAGTTGTCGTTTAATTAAATAACAAAATGAATTTAAAAGTGTTGTAACTAACAATAAGAATACGTGTTGCACAATTTCTTTGCTGTATTTGTTTAACTCCTAATTTATAATGTACATAATTAAGGTTGTAAACTAACACGTATACTGTAGACTCATACAAATTTTTAAGTAAACTTCTAGTCATTCTGCAATAAATTTATTATTATTTTTTTTAATTGTATGGAATCTGGAAAAGCAAGGATCATCCATCATAACACTGACTGTAAAAAGAAAATCACTGTAAATGTGAGGAACTTGAAGTAGTTTTTTAAACTAAACATGTAGGACATCTGATTGATCCATAATTGGAAATTTTGCAATCATATTGAAAACTTAATCAATAAGATAAGAAGAACAATGCCTAGCGTTTATCGAATTACGAATATGCTGAACAAAATTAATAAAAGACAATTGTATGAAGCTCTTACACAATCAAACGTAAGATATGCCATCACAATTTATGCGACAACATCAAAAGGACTTATGGAATGACTACAAAAAATACTCAACAAAGCTACGAAAGTGTTATTTTATAACACTGACAAACCAAAAAGAACACGTGATATTTTTAAAAGAAAACAAAATTATGACACTTTTTGACATATTTCAATATACGATCCTTGTGTACTTATTTTAAAAGCAAATGGAAATAACCAATTGAACGACCAACAAGAAAAAAACTACACTGGATAAAAGAACCAAAATACACAAATTCATATGGGAAAAAAGGTCTACATTTCTTAGTACTCAGTATTTTTTTAACAAACTACCAAATAAATTAAGATATTTAACAACAAATAAATTAAACCATCAGGTAAAGAGTCTGTAATGAAACAATGAATTTTGTTAATTTAATTTCTTAATACTTATTGAGCTATCGACTAAAAACTGTGAACTTTTGGAATTTTACATGTAAATAATATGCAAGTCTATTGATGTTATATTTTTTATAAATATTTATGTTAAAACACTGATGTAATTATATATTACAATACTTGTATTGGTGCACATACAAATTCTATTAATTCTATTAATTTCATGACAATAAAATTATTATTATATTATTATTATTAATATTAGTAGTAGTAGTAGTAGTATTATTATTAATAATAATATTAATAATAATGTTTATTAACAGAAAGAAAGCACGAAATTCGGCTGAGTTTGTATGTTCTGATTCACACCAATTAGAATGCACATTTCTATACAGGATCATTTATAATAAAGTAACAAAAAAAAATTAAAAATTAAAATTAAAACTAGAATTAAAATTAGAACAACTTTAGCCAAAACACTAAAAGACATCTAATCTGTTAAAATTTAGCTACATTGATAAAATTCACGTTTTTTATTTCTTTTTTAATTCCTGATGTATATTTAATATTTCTTAAGTTTTAATGGTATAGTGTTAAAAAACAGTTGGTACAACATATCCCAGTCCTCTTTTACCGCAAGAGTTCCTCCACTGATGTACTTTTAGCCATTTTGCAAATTCTCTTCTATTTTTCATACTGGCTCCTTAATTATATTGGAGCGTAGCTCCGTTTATGAATACACTCCAATGCGATCTTTGCAATCGCATCACGCAATAACCACCGCATCAATAACCACCGCATCAACCATATTTTTGTACATTGATAGCGGTACACCTGGAGATGGTTTATAAACAAAAAAAAATCCGGAATCGGACATTGCGGAATAATGAAGGTGGCCAAAATGGTCCAGAAAACGGGCCAAGAGGCGAGAGCCAAGGAGCCAAACAACAACGAGGTCATAGTTTGTTCATGACGTCATAATTTGTTCATGCAAAGCTTATTTTGGCAGGTCAAAGTTTCTTTCTTTCTGATTAGGTTTCCCGTCTATGACGTCATGAGCAGTTTTCAGATAGATTGGCAATAAAACCAAATTAAAGATATTTTCACTTCTCGTTGACCGATTTAGACGTTTGAATACACCATTTTGAAGGTGTTGTCACCAGCTTTCCATTGGTCATAACCCCAACGAGTACAAGACAAATAGTTAATTATACTAGGGGTTTTGTGTTTAAAAATGATTTTAGCATATGCAATATTATTTTAAAACAATATGTTTTTTAATAAGTATGAGCATTTCGACCTATGCTGCTTCAATAGCGTTGTTTTCATGATATTGTCTAGCTAAGTAGCTAGCTACCTTAGTGGCCGTCTCTGGTTGAATGATATCACTACTTTCAAAGGCCAACCCTTTTTGGAAACTTGGTGGCTACCCTATGCCAGTTTTAGTTTCGGGTGGATTACAACTACGTCACGTGCTTATTTCATCGAATGTTTCAGCATTCCGAATTTGAAAATAAATATTTGGAAGAGGACAGGGGGAACCCAGCCAAACAGCAAAGAAAGCGGAGCCCGTTACATCTAGAAGTGCGCTAGCGCTTCGCCCGTCAAGTTCAGATCGTTTGATTCGTGGTGTCTAATTATCGCCGTTTGATTGTTGTTCAATTGTTGTTGTTCATCATCAGTGTTTGGGCGAAAGTTAGCAACTGCTTCTCTTACCCGAGACGTTAAACCGGCATTTTCTGGTATTGAATGCTAAATAATAATGCGGCAGAAAGCTTTGGAAATTGTATACATTGACGGGGTTTACCGAGTAGGCAACAGAAAGTCCTGTTTCATAGCTATGCATAAAAGATTTCAATACGAAAAAGATACCTCAACATTGTTGATTTCATGCTAGCTACTACTACTTATTACTAGCTAATTCCACTCAGATAAAATAATTTATGCGACAGACATAATGAAATGTGACATTCAGTTTACGTTTGACTCCAATAGGTGCCTTTTATGGTTTGACATATGGGGATGTTTTAAATTTAAAGATTGTAATCATGCTATTTTCGTGAAAGTTGGGAACACTCCATCTGTTATCAAAATAATTGTCCTGAGTAACAATGCAGGCTCGGGTAACTTATTGTTTCCATTTCACAATTAAATCGAAGTGTTGCATTGTAATTTTAACTTATCTAAAATAAGTAGTGGTTATAGCATGGATTTTGCAACAATGGGCCAGTATAAGCGATATAATGCACACTTTTGGTAGAGCGACGTCCGAGTACGTCGCTCTACAAAAGTGTGCATTAAATCGCTTATACCGGCCCATTGTTGCAAAATCCATGCTATAACTTTCTTATTACCCTACCTTCATTTCGTGTAGCAGCAGCGCCGAACAGAAATACCGTTGTCGGAAGAAAGGAGAAGTTCTCGTATCCTTGTTTTCCGAAAGCTCGAACAATACTCGTACAACAATACTTTAACAGTATGCTTTGATATGACATTTCAAGCGTCGTATTGTTAAAATTTCCATTGTTCGTCGAAGGGGACATTCGAAATGAAGGAACAGTCCATTACCCTGAGCAACGATGCTTTAACAATACGTTTTGAACGGTCATCCCACGTGGGATATTGTTACTAAAGTTTGGTTGTAGTCTGTGGAGGTTTCGAATGTAACACTGCGGAAAATTGAAAATTTTCGTGTCGGATTGGCCCGTCCGAGAACTCGGGGAAACCCCGGGGAAGCCCCACTACAGAAGGCCCTTCTTTGAAAAAATTAACTTTATTGAACAATTTCACATGAATTCGTATGAAAATTGCATTTTAATTTTCATCAAAACGTTTTAAATTCACGCACATTTCTTTAAAACTACGCTAGCTTTCTTGATTCTCCCACACTGCAGGAAACCTTTGTTTCAAAATAAAAAAAAAATTAGAAATTAATTCGTGTAAAAATTGCATTCCGGGGTGCCGACCGCCTCTCCTACCGGCGTCACGTGTTTTAAATTGTATCTCCAAGTTGCAGAAAAACGTATAAAATTTACGCCGATTTCTTAGGCCAAAGTTTCCCTCCCCCAATACCCCCTTCGCCCGGTGCGAGTGTTCCTGAGGCCTCTGCAGTATATTCCCGGAGTGGCTCGACCCCTCCCAATCCGAACTTGATCCAAAGTAGCATATTGCTTTACAAAAATGTGTCATACTGTAAGAATTCTAAAAATGTGTGCAAAATAAGTGTGCAGAATAAGTGTTCAGAAGTACGCAGAATAAGTATGCAACCATTGTTGAGCATTGTTGCAACTGTGCGAATACGGGATTTATTCAGCATCGTTTTAACAATGGTCGGGACGAAAGTATAGGGTAATACATAAAGTATATCATCGTCTACTAAACTGTTTATGGGAAAGAAAATCCGTGAAGCGTTTACCTCTCCATAAACAAAACAAAAAAACAACAAAACAAACAAAAAACAGAAAATTATCTAGATTGACCTAAACTAAACGAAACTAACTTAATCGTGCTCAGTTGTTTTACAATCAAATGAATACAACGGCCACTTTATTGGAAACGTAATTAATCAGCGACTGCACTAGGTATACCAAAGTTAGGATTTTCTTCAGACTGTTCAAGAAAGGATTTACAATTATATTTTCATAAGGAGTTCACAATCAATACTTACACTAAAGCAAAACCATAAAACGACCAAATGGGGTGATATCATATAAAAACCCTACAAGGGCAAAGGGACCCATCAAGTTTTCACCATAGTAAGTAGTGATATCAGAGCCAAAATGGCTGCCACCAAGTTTTCCGTCCCAACCCTGATCACTCAATCTTAACTGACACCTCGGTGTTGTCAGTTAAGCTTGAATGATCACCGTTGGGACCACCCACTTGGTGGCAGCCATTTTGGCTCTGATATCACTACTATCTATGGCGAAAACTTGATGGGTTCCTTTGCCGTTATGATTATGTCGACAGTAGAAATGATGGTTTGTTGGTTAGTTTCTTAGTTTGTTAGGTTGTTGGTTTGTTGGTTTGTTTGTTGGTATGTTCGTTTGTTGGTTTATTTATTGTTTGCTAATTTGTTTGTGTGTTGGTTGGCTAGTTTGTTGGCTAGTTTGTTGGCTAGTTTGTTGGTTTGTTTGTTGGTTCGTTTGTTGGTAATTTGTTTGTTGGTTTGTTCGTTTTTGTTTGTTTGTTTGTTAAAATTTTTTTTGGTTAGTTGGTTTGTTTGTGTGTTGGTTGGTTGGCAAGAGCTCCGTAATCAATCAACCAACCGTTGGTTGGTTTGTTTGTTTATTTGGGGGTTTGTTGACTTGTTGATTGGTTTGTTCGCTTCGCCCCATTTTGTCGACAGTGTAAGTTATGACGCCTTAGTTAATCTTGAGCTTTAAGTCATCTGAGGCAACGTAAAGGATGTTTAAAATTTCAGTAAAGGGTGAAGCAAACCCGGGGTTCGAATTAGGAAACCAATCCTGTTAAGGATGGAGGTATTGTCCAGAACAGGCCATAATAGATACCAGAGCTGCTGAAGGAATGTGGTTAGCCTCTCACACAACCCTGGGCAGCACTGACTGGCATGGAACTTAGTCCCTCTCCTTTCCATTCACCAAACCTAGCAACTTTGTTAGCCTGAGCCACTATCATCAAAAAAATTACGCCAAAAAACAGCAGCGAATTCTGTGCTCTAATGTTATCTCATCGTCCATAGTGTGGCAGCCAGCACGAAAACCCAAATAAAATATTCTGCACAATTGTTCATTGCTGATTGTGTACATGTATCGTGTGTGTAACTCAATTCTGAATGATGCCACCTTGGCACCCTAAGGGAATTCAAGATGGCATCCAAAAATGGAGACAAAAAAAAACTGCTTTTTGCTTCTAGAGTCTAAACCGTTCGTCCGACTGAAAATTCAACTGCTACCAATTATGTTTAGAATAAAATTTCCTGAAAAAAGGTTCTATTCATAATTTTGCTAAAATTAATCCTTCTTGCCGAAATTCGTTATTTAAGTTATTTTAGGCCGTTTACGCCTCTTATCCATACAAACAGTGCATAATGTGTGTTACAATTCTGATTTTAAACAGCTTCAGTACCCGTTCTAATTCGGATAAATGGACGTGATTAAGCTTAGTTGAAAGATAAAGACGTATATTTTCCAACAAGGGTAATTAAAACGATTTATACTAATTAGAACCTAAGCTACGGCCTACGGCAGTTTAAAGATGGAACTTGTGGTAACATGGCGCAAAATGCACAGTCCTACGCTGTAGAAAAACTATCGCATCTTAATTCCTAATTAATATAAATCATTTTAATTACCCTTGTTGGAATTTGTGTAACCCTAATCACGTCCATTTATCCGAATTAGAACGGGTGGTGCAGCAGTTTAAAGATGGAACTTGTGGTAAAATATAGCGAAAAACACAGCACTACAACGTGGGTAAACTGCCGTAACTTAACTCCTAATTAATATAAATACCTTTAATTACCCTTGTTGGAAATATATACATCTTCATCTTTCATCTAAGACTAATAACGTCCATTTTTCCAAATTAGAACGGGTACTGCAGCTGTTTAAAGTCAGGAATTGTAACATACATTATGCTCTGTTGTTTGTAACGAATTTCGGCCATAAGGATTAATTCTACCAAAAATATGAATGAAAACTTTTTTGAAGGAAATTTTATTATAAACACAATTGGCAACCGGTTAATTTTCAATCGGATGAACGGTTTAGACGCTACAGCAAAAAAAAAAAAACGTTTTTTGTCGCCATCTATACTATATATGTATAATACGCTTGGGTGGCACTGAGCAAATTCATCATATATGTGTGTGTGTGTATTACTGAAGTTCAAGCGGGAAAGCGGAAAGGGGTGATAGGGAGGTGGCTCAATCTGACCATGCCAGTGGGAGAATGCGAGGGAGGGAGGCAGGAGGTTGCGGGGGGGGGGGGGGGTAGGGGGGGGGGGGCTAGACCGGCGCATGTTACGCCGGGGGTACAGCTAGTTTTATAATAATAATAATAATAATAATTTCTCCACATTTAAATGGAAGGACACGGAAGGGCGGGGAACCTCTAATACCGAGCCTGTCGGGGAAGTGAAGGAATTGTTAACGGTAAAAGTAAAAATGGAAAATGAAGAAATGGGCTAACAACCTTTTTTCTAAGTTCAGAGAGGGGGCGTTGCAGAAAGGGTTGTAGGTTTTCTTTTTCCAGCATTCGACGCCATTTTTGGACGCCATCTTGAATTCCCCAACGGTGCCAAGGTGGCGTCATTATGTTTTGGAGTAGGGACATACTGTAGAACATCTCTGCGCAAAAACATTTTGTCCAGACAGTTTTTTTAGGTTAGGCCAAAAATCAGCATTTGGCAACTGGACTACCAACCATATGCAACAAACACACTTTCAAAGGACAATTCAAGGACGACACAAAGGCTGACGAGTCCGAACTTCACTGGATCAGTTTGATAGTCATGGAAATCTATTAACTTAATAAACTGCGTTCACTAGTTAACCGCTAAATAAGTCCATCTCTGGTCCTTTTGTCTTCCAAGTGAATGAGCTTGGTATTCACTTGGCGGTCCAGATGACTGAGTGGGAAGAGAGTTCAGCCGAATTGCTTAAAAAGCCGATGACCCTATGTGTTGCTTCTGGCTTGTCTATTCGGGAGCCGCAAAGACCTGCGATTCAGGCTCCTTCATGCAGCTACAGGATCTAATCAGGATAAACTTTCGGTCCTCGGAGGTTTCCCGTTTCGAATTGTTGGTTATCGAAATGCGGGTCATGGTGGCTGATCGGTGGCCAGGGACGGATTGGGAGAGGTAGGGTCTCCCCGGGAATGTAGCCCAGGGGTCTAGGGTATCCTGGCGCCGGGGTGGGGGGTAGATAATCGGCAAAGGGGCCTGTGGGTGTGGGAGCGCCATAAGCTTCCCCAGTTTCATCTGCGTGATTATAGACGGAGCTCCGGTAGCAAGTGTTTTTTTAAGAAATCGCAGTAATTTCACACGTTTACCTGCAACTTAACAAATGCAATTTTCATACGAATTTTTTGAAACAAGGGCCTTTGTAGTGTTAATTAATTAATTCTCCGTTGGATTAGCAGGTGCACGCATGGTAACATATCGGTTCCTTCGAAAAAAGCACTTTGCCAGTGAAACGGTTCGTTTACTGAGCGAGCTTTTAACGTCGTATAACGTCGAATCTGGTGTTGTACCATCAGGTACCGTTAGGCTCAAAGAAATAAGAAAAAGAAAACTGAATAAATAAAATGAAGAAAAATATTGGATGATTTTGGCTTGCTGGATATCTTGGTTTCTGCGTCGAAGGGGTTGCTTCCGTAATTGATATTAAGGGGTTAAAAATCCTAAAAATTCTGTTTTCGTTCGTTTTTATCTCGTCATGAGCCGTATGCAGTAATTAGCATCCCGGGAAGTCTGCAGTTTCATTTCACTTCAAGAGGGAAGGTCCGTAAATAAATAGAGACGCAAACCTATTTACGTTGGCTTTTGGACTTATATATTATGCTGCATCAGCGGAATTTGAACCCTCCACCTTTGAGAACAAAGGTCGAAGTCTTACTGCTAAGCCACACTGACACGGGCAAACGGCATTTAACACGCACACAAACACTTTTCAATCGCCACTGGCGGGACGCTGGTCGCGCCCCACACACTAAGTGAACAAAAAGAAACAGAAAAAAACAAGCGGTTACAGCGACTGCCTAGTCGCACCGGTCTTCTGTACAGTTCCTCCACTTCCAACGTTGAGGCACACACCTCTATCATGCACTACAACAGCTGCCTCTATTATACTAATCTAAAAGCAGTAACCATCATAACTTCCGGTTAAAAATGTGTTAGCTTTTAGTCCTATTTTACATTTTAGTTGTAATTGTCAGCTTTTAGGCCTAATTTTAACCAGCAGTTTTAATTTCGTAAGTAGCAGCTAACGGAGATTTGGATTGTATAGTAAGCATATTCATTTTTGCAACACGATGCGCCTTCGGGCACATAGTTACAGTGTTACAATGTAACGCGCAAAGTACCCTATATAGATCAGTGGTAGTATATAGGGAAGTGACGAGAGAGACGCAGTTGATGAAGCCAACAGCGACTCGTAGCAATTTGACGTTACCGTAATAACATGATTTTAGGCTTAATTTTAATTTTTTAGGCCTAATGTTTTTAAATGCAGTTTTGATTTCGTAAGTAGCAGATAGGCCTAATGGAGAATTTGCTTTCACGGTAGGCCTATATATTCATTCATGCAACAATGTGACGGGACTACTTTAAACGAAGCTAGAATCCATTTATTTTTATTGTGTGTTATCCTTAGGATTTCAATTCGACGATCAAATGTTATTATTTCATTTAGTTAAGTCGAAGAATTCTATTAGCTATAAGGTAACGATGTTTTAATTGGTATGTTATTTAACTCCTCACACTGAATCTAACGTTGTAAATCGTGGTCGTCTCTATCTGGTACCGTTGCGAAGTTGAAAAAAAAACAACGAACGGACGGACAAAGTTGTTGCAATAGTCTTCTCAGCCGGTACGGCTGCACAGAAGACTGAAAAGAGTGAAATAAGGTATAAACCGCATGGAAAGAAAGCTAAATTGGTTCGTGATAAATAAATGCAACCGCTGCCTTTTGGATGTAAAAAAAAATGTCAGATTTCCTGAGCGGGAATTGACACTTCGACCTTCATGACCATAGGCCGAAGCCACCCCTCTAAGCCATACTGTCAGAGCCTCACTGAGTGGCTTAGCGGTAGGAGTTCGGCCGTTGGTGTCCAAAGGTCGAGGGTTCAAATCCGGCTGAAGCAGTATAACATTTAAGTCCAAAAAGCAACGGAAAAGGGTTTGGATCCGCCTTTATTTTTCACTTACCGAGCCGATTTGGGTTTCCGTCCCGTTTATAGGGAAAATCTACTTTAACTATGCCAGGATTCAGGAAGCGCTGCAAGTCCGTATCTGCCCTGTCTAGTGTCTGACAAGATATTTTTTCCCATCGATTTTATGGCAATTTTTAAAAAGGCTACGTTTTGGAGTTAAAAAAAAAATGCCACACCTCATTCCTCCGCTGGTACAAATACGTGACTTGCCTTCAGTTTATCTAATTTAGCAGGTTTACCAAAAATATACTTCAACGCAGGCAAGTGCAGGTCTTAAAAAAACCGAGTCGAATAGCAGCTTGATTGAAAAGCCTGATAAAGCAAGGAATAAGAAGTATTACCTCTTTTAAAGGCAGTGAATTAATTTTTAAGTTCTTATAAATTACCGACTTAAAAACGCAACAAAATAGCGCTTGTTATCTTTCTTGGCTACCTACTGAAGTTGCAGAGAATCTTTATGTTGCATACATTTTCTTTTTTATAGTTTTTCTTCTTCTACGATGAACGCTCCTTCTAATGTAATGATTCTTCTTTTTTTTTTTTAACTGGATAAAATAATAAATCAAGATAAACGAGAGATTTGCTTTACGTCTGCAGTCGTCGTCGGATCTCTAACTCATTTTCAAGGCTGCAATGTGGCAAGTGTGAACGTGAAAGATTTTTTGACACAGCTGGAAGCATATTCATCATCAATACTTCCCCCTATCATAATATTTGGCTACATTTTTTTTTTATTATTATTATACAGCTTGTGTGAAAAGTCCTTTGAACCCGACCAAAACTTCTGCGCAGTTGAGATTACTCGTTTGACATATAGGGGATAATATTGTTGTTAAGATGGAGCGTCGCCAAGGTCTGCGATTCACAACAGTTGGCGCTGGATGAGGACCACTCGATGGGGTTAGCACAATGGCGCACCCGTGTTAGGGCTCGTTTACGCAACGAGATCTTCTCGCTCGCCGAAAGCTATTTGCTAGACAACCGTTATTTATTTACGATTAATTTCCCGTTTCTATTAAATGAATGCGGTAATAGACAATAAATTAAATGTATTATAAATAACAACACGGACAAAGAACAAAGTGAAACAGTCATTTTAAACATTGCTACAACATTTTTGCCATTTCACGCTATTTCCAAAATTTGCTCTTCTCGCTGAAAAAACAGCTCCTAGCAGTGATCAAACGACGGCAGAATAAATAACAACTCGCAGCGAGAATTCAAAATCCAACATGGCGTCCATTTCGTAGTTATCGTATCGAAGACAAACCTTCGAATGCCGGTATTCAGGAATCTGTCCGTCGTCGTGTACTGCAGTAAAAATTGTTTTCTTGTTGTCATAAATCGACGCTGTAATGTTGCAAGCATCGTACGTCGTGTCGCGAGGCACGAGGAGAAAATTTGTGTCCGCGTTGTTGTCATGGTTACTACGTATAGACAAGTCGAAAGCCGCATTCTCCGACAACGGCGAGAAGCAGCCAGCAGATTTAGTATTGACCAAGTAAAAACTAGTATGCGAGAAAACTGTCCTTGCGTAAACGATTGCGTTTGCGCGACGAGACTTTCTCGCTCGCCGAACGCTATTTGCTAGTCAGCCGTTATTTATTTACGATTACTTTCCAGTGTCTACTAAATGAATGCGGCAATACATGACAAATTAAAAGTACAATAAATAACAACACGGATAAATAACAAAGTGCAACAGCCATTTGAACGAAATAAAATTGCTACAACATTTTTGTCGTTTCTCGCTATTTTCAAAATTTGCTATTCACACAAAAAAAAAAACAGCTTTTGGTAGTGATCAGACGACGGCAAAATAAATAGTTACACGCAGGAGATATGGCGTCCATTTCGGAGTTACCGAATCGACGACAAGTCATCGAACTCCGGCATTCAGAAATCAGGCCGTCGTCTTGAACGGCAGTAAAAATTGTTTTCTTGTTGTCGTAAATCGACGCTGTCATGCCGCAGGCATCGTGCGTCGTTGCGCGGGGCACAACGAGAAGATCTGGCGCCGCGTTGTTGCCATGGTTATTACGAATAGAGAACTCGAAAGCCGTATCCTCCGGTAAAGTCGAGAAGCAGCCAGCAGATTTAGCATTAATCAGGCAAAAGCTGGTAAGCGATTGTCGCTGCGTAAACCCACTATTAGGGCCCGTTTACGCAACGACTCGCCTTTTCATTCTCGCAGCTAGAATTTAATCGCAGTGGCAAATAATATGTCGTTGCCATGGTAACAATGCTAACTGGATTAGCTAAATCCGACATCATTTGAGTAAACGATTGCAGTCTTATAATCCAAAACAATGAGATAAAGAATTCCTATTGACGAAACCATTTTACCAGTCGCTTTTGAACTCATATATTGACTGTTTTCGTCGCGAGCCGGCACAGCTAAAACTGCCGCCATGTTGGAATTTCAAATGATTTCTAGCTTCTAGCTGCGAGAAGGCAAAGGCGAGTCGTTGCATAAATGCACCCTTATCGGTTTTGGCGAATTAGGACAAACGAGATTCGGCGAACTCCTTGTTTTCTTCGCCGAAGCCCATTTCGCACAACCAAAACATTCTTCCAAAATTTAACATTGGTAAAGTTAAAGATGCATTTCTAACCGGGAGGAATTTTTACGGTTTAGCAGCAGCGAGCGCAGCGGGCGGCAGCGCGAACGAGGTGGCACGACATTTGGAGAAAAAAATTATTCGGAGAAACGGGGAATAATTCCCGTTTCGCCGAAAATTATGACACAGATTAAAAATCGACGAAACGGGATTCGGTGAACCGGGATTCGGCCAAACGGCTGTACACCGTCACTGGATGGAGACCACTCGATGGGTTTACGGAATAGTGTGTCCGCCTTTCCGGTTTCGCCACAATTCCACTGAGCAGCAAATTGAGCAGCAATTCCCGGACAAAGCACGCGAATCCAGGCCCCGCAACTGCTGCGCAACTGTCATTCTTTGGTATTCACAGTGTTGGCTTCAACGTTTTTCTTCGTTTAATTCTTAAATATTATTAAACCCGCTTCCTCTTAAAGGGACATACATCCTTCCTGTATGTCTTGCGACCCGTTGATAATAGCGTTTGCAACATTTACACAGGTCAGATTTCGCAATATATCTCGCACGAAAGAAAAAAACAAGAAAATGACTGCGATGGCAACATTTACACACGTTTGAACTAACGTCGCACAACTGAATCATACAGGAAAGCCAACCGGGATAAATGTGCCTTTAAAGGAGCATTTCTACTTGAAGGAATTGTGTGTTCAGCTGCGGTGTTTGATGTTACATGTTTTGCTGAAGCGAGCTCGGCAGGCACTTCGGAAAAACATTTTTCGGTAAAATTTTGCGCCACTCGCTAACACCCCCACCACCACGACACACACACACATTAACCCCAGACATAAATTCAATCGCAGTAGTTCACAAGATAAAGGGTACACGAAGGAAACCACCAGTATTAAAGAATGCCTTCGTGAGATTACAAGATACACCCACCTGCGGGGAAAAAAGGATAAATAAACAAACACCCGTCGTTGCATCCGAAACTGCTGTGAAAACCAGAGTGTGGACGTCGAGACGAGAAAATTTCGCGACATCTTATCAGAAGACCCGGCTTAGTACAGATTCCTGGCCAAATGATGATAATAGAGCAGTATCATGCGACGTCATATTGGCTACAAGAGAGATAGCTGCAAAGGGCACTAGATTAAAATGGAGGGTTAAACAACGGCACTTCTAGTCGAGGCAGTGCTTTGAGAGCCGATTTCATAGGCTTCAAAAAACGTTGTTTTCACCAATTCCTTATGCTGCTAGGTAGTAATTGGAAAATAAAGATTCCACTTGCTTAAAAATGTCAGCAATTGCCAACAAAGCAACAAAAATCGCGCATTATAGGCCTAAGAAATCCAATCTTAACAGCATTGTCTTCAGTAAGACGCCCTTCTTTCCCCCCTCCAGTGACCCTTGCAGCTATCCCAGTTACTGGCTCCAGCATCAATAATACAACATTGTGTCACTGCCCTATATGTAGATGACAGTGGTTTTCATGACAGTGGGTCTCGCTGTAGTCCCCAGATGCTACGATGGAGGTTGTTTCTTTACTAATTGGCGAAATAAGGAAAAGACATCTTCTCAGGATGGGACTCGAACCCAGAAATATCCGATTACTAGGAGGGCCACTGTCCAGGACTCTGCCCCGGTAGCAAAGTCGCCAGAAATGATGTTACACGAACTATATACCTGGTAGCTCCTTCTTCATGGTAATGTCATATATTAAAAATTAAACTAAAATAAATGAAACCTAATTAAAACATAACTGAATTTGAAAAAGAAAATAAAACAGTATTGTACAACAAGATTAAAATACACGGACCTGAAATCGCGGTGGCAGGAGTTCTACAGGCCGAGCTTATTCAAAAATTCTTGGGATTGGTTTTGGCTGCGGACTTGCCTTTCCTCGGCTATAGTCTCTTGCAGGGACCTTCTATACTATATATATATATATATATATATATATATATATATATATATCGATTCACTCAGTTGAACGCGTCTGAGCTATAGCATCCGGAAACTGCAGTATTTCCCATGGTAAGGTATACACGAGCGAGATTCAGTTGATGTCGCTTTTGCTTCCAAACCAGTCCTCGAATCAGACGACGCGTGATTTTTTGAAACCAACAAAAAGGTTTGTTTCAACTAGCGAGTAGTTTTTAACGAAACTAATGAATAAATATGAAATATCTGATCGCTCAATCTTTACTGAACGTTAAAATACACAATATTAAAACAAAACGACAAATTCTTACCAGGTTACCCAAGACGAGAGTATAGCTAACGTCGTTGCCTGGAAACCAAAACAATGGAATGCTTTTACGATGATCTCTTGTGACGGTGCTCTCCGTTGTAATAAAATCATTATAGAGCAGCGACAATAACGCCATATTGGCTACGAGCTAGCATCTGGAGAGATAGCTACAAGGGGCGCTAGATTACAATGGAGAGAAAACATCCGCACTTCTAGTCAAGGCAGTGCTTTGAGAGCAGGTTTCTTAGGCTTAATAAAACGTTGATTTCTCCAACTTCTGCTGCCAGGTTGTAATCGGAAAAGAAAAGATTCCACTTGCTAAAATTTTTAGCAACTACCGACAAATCGACAAATATCGCGTGTTTTAGGCCTAAGAAATCCGCTCTAACAGCGTTGGCTTCAGTAAGACACCGTTCTTTTCCCCTCCAGTGCCCTTTGCAGCTATCCCAATTACTGGCTCCACCATAGAGTTATATATCATAATATGATGTTATTGTCACTGTTCTATAGATCCAGTATGGGTTTTGGAGGGCATAACTACAAGGTGCACTACATAAAAATGGAGGGAAAAACAACGGAAGAGCGGATTTCTTAGGGTTAAAATAACGTTGTTTTCTCCAACAACAAAAAATCGCGCGTTTTAGGTCTAAGAAATCACTCTTCACAGCATCGGCTTCAGTATGACACCCGTCTGTTTCTCTCTGAAGTGCCCCTTGCAGCTAACCCATTAAGGCTCCAGCATAGAGTTATATACAATAATACTACGTCGTGTCACTGCTCTATAGGGCAGTGACACGACGTAGTGTTATTGTGTATAACTCTACGGTGGAGCCAGTGACTGGGTTAGCTGCAAGGAACAATGGAGGGAGAAAGGAAGATCGTCTTATTGAAGCCAATGCTATTAGACTGAATTTCTTAAGCCTATAACAACGCGATTTTTGTTGCTGGAGAAAA
Organism: Lithobius niger; assembly: GCA_023313725.1. Classification (NCBI taxonomy): domain Eukaryota; kingdom Metazoa; phylum Arthropoda; class Chilopoda; order Lithobiomorpha; family Lithobiidae; genus Lithobius; species Lithobius niger. The sequence goes on from JAHWFP010259993.1 coordinate 40,556, forward strand.
CAACATTCTTTTAAGCCTAAAAAAGCCGCTCTCAAAGCACTGTCTTGACTAGAAGTGCCGTTGTTTTCCGTTACATTTTAATCTAGTGCACCTTGTAGCTATTACCTCCAAATGGTGTCTCGTAGCCAAAATGACGTCACATGACGCTGCTCTATACTGTTTTATTTTAAAGACTTTGGTCGCTACATGTGTTTTAAGCATGTGTTTTTAAAGTGTTGCAAACTGAACCCTCAGTTTTATTTTCTGTGCTTGATTTTACGTATAAGCAACGCAGTATAAACATTAATGTTTTGAAGGTTTCTTTTCAGTAAACGCTATTTCTAAAACACTTTTGTGTGTTTTTCAGCTAAAAACAACTTGTCTAAAACCTTTTTCTAGGTGTCTACAATGTGTTTATTTTAAAACACGTGTTTTTAGAGTGCGGTTTAAGTGGAATCCCCTTTGGTTGGAGTGTAGACGGGCCTTCTTTTGCAGTAAGAGTAATCCCAACATGGAATTCTCTTACAGTTGCAGAGGAAGGAGTTTCATCACGTTCCGTTGCTGCTTTATGCTGTTTATTGCACAAGATCCGATTTTAAGAGACCAGAATTTGCCCCGGCCCTATAATTTTATCTGCCATTCTTTTAGAACAGACTTCTGTTTTTATCTCATCACCAAAATCAACAAAGGCAAAACCTTTGTGACCCAGCCAACAATGCTACATTTCACGCAACCAGACAAAGTTTGTACGGTAGCAATGCTATACGACGTACACCGACATTGTAGTAAAGTTTGCAGTCGATTGACAGCCGATTTGGAAGGCACCGTTAATCGAGTTGCATCGTGGGTAATTATCCACACGCAAGTGCGCAGTTGTCTGGGCTTTTCCATGATGTACTTACTGCTAATTCTGTTTCTTTCACATACAATCTTTGTTTGGAATTTTGATGGAATGGTTTCCCACTAATGCTTTTTAATTCCGATAATTGTTAAGCATAAACGGCAAATTGCTTACTGTCAGGTGATTATTATAAGTGTTATTGACTTGGGCCAGTGGCGTATAAGAAAGTGTCTCTGGGCCCATAACCAAAATTTATGGTCGGGCCCCCCCCCCCCCCAAAAAAAAAAGAAAAAAATCTTTGACCTTTTCAACTGTCTTGGTTCAAATGATACACATACTATGCATTGTTTGGTTTACGTTAGCCGAGCAACCAACAACGTTTCAACTCCAAAAACAAAAAAAAACGCCTGTGTGGTATTTTTTAGCCTCTTTACTGTTGAATTATTATAAGCTTTCCTTAGTAGCTACATTATTACACTTGTTAAATGGGAATTTGGACTTGCTTATAACATATTGCACTTTGAACTTGAAATTTACATACCGAGTTAGATCACTCCTCGAGGCTCTTAAGGCGATATTTTCGGCATGCTTTTCTCAACAAAAATCTCAAAGATGTTGTCTATGTCCATATTTTGACGCCTAGTGGGTCCCCGAGTTGCAGAGGCCCGTAAGCAATGCTTACCTAGCCTACCTGTACGTTACGACACTGAATTGGGCATTTTTTTCTCGTGCGGCACCGGTAAGAAGCAAAAATTGCACGCTTTGGTTAGATACATCTTAAAGGCACATTCCGCCTGCCTTATATCAGCCACGCGCAGATCGCCTCCGCGCCTTTTACCATCGCCAAGGTCAACTGAAATAGTAGCTGCGTTCCTCGTAGCTACAGTAGGCAATTACCTGACAATAAGCAATTTGTCTTTTATGCTTAACGATTATCGGAATTAAAAAGCATTAGTGGGAAACCATTCCATCAACAACTATACCAAACAAAGATTTTATGTGAAAGAAACAGAATTAGCTACTATCTCAGGTGGCTTTGGGAATAGCATACGAAACAGCATCAAGTTAAAGATTGTGTCTTCACAAACCGAAATGATTTTCGTATTTTAACATCACAATTTGTAATTTTTTAGGCTAGTATGTTATAATTTTGTTTCGGCGATCTATTGGCATAATTAATTTTAATTTTTACCGCATTTTAGTCTTTTAGATTTTTGATCTCATGGTAATTATTAGCAAATTAGTACATGCACACATAGATGAAACGTCATGGTTATTGTAAGCACGCAAAGCATCATATACGTGCAGGACACAGTAAATATAGTTCCCCAGTATTCAACAGAAAATCTCGCAGACGCCACATTTTAAAACGGATTTTTAGCAAGGGAAAGACTAACAGTAAGTAAATAGACCTTTGGGGCCGTACTTGATGCGGCGGAGAAAAATGTCGCTGGGGGAATGTACCTTTAATGTATCAAATGTTCATTTCGCATGTGAAATTCAATCGCTAACAATAATAAATAGCTCATGAACCGAGACGTTCTTTGCTTGCCGCCCAGACGACTGGTCTGATTTAAGAGTGTTGAGGCAAACTGTGGCCTAATAACGCCGAGGGTACTATAATTTGGGCTGGTATTTGGCCCAGAAATAGCTTGGCAAGAATTGACAAAAAATCTTTGATTTGTTTTCCACCATGCTCCAATCTTGTGGCAAAAATTACGAACCCGTTTAAAGCTTGGAAACACTGGGAAATTCCTGGGAGCAGTTCACTGGTTTTGATATCGTTTCATGCTTTAAAAGGCTGAAAGGCTGGCACACAAAACAAAATTGAGCTTACCTTAAAATTTTAGCCGGCGAAACGCTGACAATTTCGCGAATTCTCCCGAAATTCGACGGAGCCAAAATAATAATGATGTTCTTCCTCCTCCCCCCACCCCCACGCCATATTCGAAGCAACCCAAAAAACATCGTCATTTGCAGTCTCGCCCAATTGGAAGGCAAGCTCCCGAAAGCCCGCCAACGGTCGTCATGGTAACGCTGAGCTGGGTGGATTGTGCGTCGTTCACGATCCTGTAGCAACGTCTCATTCTTCTACCACCCCCCCCCCCCTCCTTCCATCCCAATACCCGCCTCCCCCACCATTTCAGACACGCAGCCTAGAAATTTCTAAACCAGACATTTAAGTCTGCAAAAAAATGTACACAAAAATAAAACGAAAAAAGGCAAAAAACATCGAGAAAAAAAAGTTTCTTTTGTTCTGTTTAGAGAATGAGAATTGAGAAAACTCGTTTGAATATTGCCGTAGGCCGAGTAAATACCAAAGTTTTATTTTTCCGCTTTTAAGAATAATGTAATTATTAGACACCATGCTTTATTTCTTTTATTATTATTATTATTATTATTATTATTTATTGTTATTATCATCATAATGAAGTGGACATGAACATAAAAAAATGGATGTTCGATCAATAATAAACTAACGTGTCGAAATTAAGATAACTAAGATAGTGTACTAAATTTAATAATAGTATGTGTAAAAATGTATGACTCATGAATGTAATTTAAAGGGACACCCGGCCTGCCTTTTAACATTCCGCCTGCCTTATGAGAGCCACGCGCTGAACGCCTTCCGCGTGTTTACCAGAACCAAGGTCGGCTGGGGTGGAAGCTGCATTCCTCGCAGCGAGGAACGTAGCTGTTATCTCGGTTGGTTTTGGGAATAGTATACGAAACAGCATCAAGTTAAAGATTGTGTTGTCACAAACCGGAATGATTCTCGTATTTTAACATCACAATTTCTAATTTTCTAGGCTAGTGTCTTATAATTTTGCTTCGACGATCTATTGGAATAATTAATTTCAATTTTTATCGCATTAGTCTTTTAGATTTTTGATCTCATGGTAATTATTAGAAAATTAGTACATGAACACACGGAGACGAAACGTCATGATTATTGTAGGCGCGCAAAGGATCATACACTGCGGGACGCAGTGAATAAAGTTAACAAATTATTGAACAGAAAATCTCCTAGGCGCCACATTTTAAAACGGATCTTTACCAAGGGATTGACTAACGGTAAGGAAATAGACCTTTGGGGCCAGACTTGATGTGAAGGATCGAGAAAAATGGCTCAGGGAAGAATATCCCTTTAACAGGCACAAATAACTGTAAATATATTACTTGCTTTCACATACGAATGAACTTCGTGCCTGTACAAACAACAAATCGTACAATATAGCCCTATTATTATTATTATTATTATTATTATTATTGATAATATGATATTGATAATATGATTGATATTATTATTATTAATATGATATTGAGAAATTTGAGAATTGTATGGCATCCTATGGACTCTCCCAATTCATAAATTCCCCAACTCGGGAAGAATGCAGGCAGAATAAAATTGTTAAATCTTGTATTGATTTGATTTACGGAAAAACAAAATCTTGGACTTGTGCATCTTTCGTGGTCAAAATCAAGCTCGCAGACCACTATTTTACAGCTATCCAACTATGTAATAATAAGGATACAAAATTTTTGGCCAGAAACAATGAATCCGAGGTTGTAAATACCTTTTTCAACCAAAAAGGAATTATCAAGCAACTCAACGTGCAAAACTGGGAATTTTTAAATAACTTCAAGGACCCAAATCTGATGTATGAGGCAATTGAACATACTATAAATAATATTTATGAAAGAAATAAAAGATTTAAAAAAAATCCTGAACAGGAACCAAAACAAGGTCAGCATAAAACGTACAAAACAGAATGGATGAACCATGAACTATCAAAAAAAATAAATAAAAAAAATAAAATGTGGTCTAAATTATCTAAACAATGTAACCCTCCTACTGCGCAAATTGAACTTTATAAAAGCTTGAAAAATAAACTTAACCTCGAAATAAAAGCTGCAAAACAAAATTATTACCAACAATATTTCAAATATAAAAATAACAGCGCTAAAATTTGGGAAAAAATAAACGAAATTGGTGGTAGAACTAACAAAAAAAGTAAAAAAAATAGAATTGATGAAACAATTCGTTCGTCTTTCCCACTTGTCGGCAACTCTGTTATTGCTAATCAGTTTGCTTGCTTCTTTAAACAGGAAGTTCCAGAACTTAAAAAGCAGAAAAAAATACAAATGGCCAGGAGAAACTTAAATTCTTATGGAAGCATAAATAAAAAAGTGATTGCACATAACGCCCCTGTTATGAATAAGATAAACAACACAATTCAGATTATTAAACCAAACCATTTTGAGATCATATCGATTATTAATAATTTAAAAATAAAGAGTTCCTGCGGTTATGATGGTTTTTTCCTAGACCATTTTATTCAATCAAAGGAAAAAACAGCGCAATTTTTGGTTGCACTCATCTCTGTCATTATTGACTCAGAAATTTGGCCTTCTAAACTTAAAAGGCAGATAACTAGACCAATTTTTAAAAAGGGAAAAAAAAATTATTTTTGTAACTATAGACCAATTGCACTACTTCCTGTACTCGATAAAATCATTGAAAAATTTTTTGCAAACAAAATTTTAGGCTTTCTCTCAAAATACAAACTTATAAACAGGTGTCAATTTGGCTTCCAACCCAAAATGGGCACTTTGGATGCCTTAAGCAACATTAATAATAAAATTAACACTGCCCTTCATGATAGCAAACATGTAGGTACAATTGCAATCGATCTGAAAAAAGCATTCGATACCCTAGATATCGAAATTCTTGGGAAAAAATTATTTAACATTGGCATTAGAGGTAAACTGTTGGGAATTTTACTAAGTTTCCTGTTGGAAAGAGAAAGTAGCGTGAAAGTTGGTGAGGATCTAAGTGATTGGTACAGAATGCAATATGGAGTCCCGCAAGGCTCTGTATTAGGCCCAATTTTGTTCATTATATATATAAATGATATTACTGAGATTACTCTCCATTCGAGCATTTGTTTATATGCAGACGATATTTTCCTCCTTTCTATTCACAAAAAGCGGGACATTATGATAAAAAATTTACAATGTGATTTCGATAAAATAAGTAACTACCTGCGCGATAATGAACTTTTTATTAGTCAAGAAAAGACAATGTTCATGCATATAACCACTTCCCACACTGCCAGGCTTAACTGTAAAATATATTTACATTCTGAATCATGTTCCTTAACAGCTCCATGCAACTGTAAATCTCTGAAACAAGTATCTAATCTTAAATATCTCGGAGTTACTCTTGATGACAACTGGAAGTTCGACCAACATATTGATGAAATTATACGAAAAATCAGAGCAACTATTCCTTCACTTTACATGGTAAGATATTTCCTGAATAAAAACTGCAAAATTTGTCTTTTTGATGCTTGGGTCATGTCACATGTTAGGTATGCTTGCACAATCTTTGGTTCCACTTCCACATGTCATTTGACCCGCCTACAAAGGATCTTAAATAAAGCAGTCAAAGCACTCTTTAACTTACAGGAAAAAACCACACAGGAGGTAACACGCGAAAATAGGCTACTAACTTTTATGAACCTTTATAGGATTACAATTGTTTACAACAATTTCTTTGACAAAACATATCAAATAAGAATCGACAGACCACTAAGAAATAACAATGCATGGTTAAAAACACCAACTTGGAGGAATTCCTATGGCAAGAGATGCAATGCGCATATTGTTCCCTCGATTTTAAATGAAATTCCAAAAAATATAAGGGACAAATTATCACATAACAACATCAAAAAGATAATTAAAGAATGGATTCTTACTGAATAAAGAATTCTTATTAACAAGGCTAATATTTCAAAAGTCTTTACACCATGTAATAAAAAATATACATAAAAAAAAAAAAAAGTTAAGAAATCTTGATTCTCTAAATGGGGAATCAAAGTGCGGATTGACGGTAAATCCTGACTTGTATAAATTTTCACAACATTAGAAAATTAAAAACTAAAACTAAAAACCTTTAAAGTAAATGCATTATAACAATTTAACAAATAAATAAATAAATAAATAAATAAATGAATATATGGATAACCTGCAGAATGTTACACTAGCCTACTACAAATTGATGCAAGTTAATATTACTCTGTATTGTTATGATTATTATTTTTTTTTTCTGTTTTTGTATTGTTTGTATTTTTGTGCTGCCTCTCATACAAGCTCTCGAGCTTCGAGAATTTTTGTGCAATAAAGTATTATTATTATTATTATTATTATTATTATTATTATTATTAATAATATGGTAAAAGAGGGAATACATACATGGTACCAAGTTACATGAACAAAATACCAGTAAATCTAAGAAATTTGCAAAATTACAACCAGATGGAAAAGGAGATTAAAATGTGGATTAAAAGTACATAGGAAACATTGGCATAATTAACATGAGTGAAATAATAATAGTAACATACAACATAGCATTTTTCTAGTTTTAAGTTATAGTAACTGTACATATATTGTAAATAAAAATAGTCAAATTGCTTGCACATACAAGTCGTAAGACTTCGTGCCTTTTGTACCTAGTACAACTGAATAAAGCTTATTATTATTATTATTATGATAATGTTATTATGATAATGTTGTATATGTAAATAACGTGCCTAGAAAACTGTTGAAAAATACTAATTGAAATAAGAATTAACACAATTAATTAAACATGTAAGAGATTTTTTTCTTTTTATTATTATTAATGTGCATTTATTGATGTATTTCATCGACAAATACTTTAAAATGTAAATTTAGTGTATATATTTTGTGTTATTTATTGTGTTAAATTGTAAGTGTTGTTTTTTGCTGCTCACACAAGTTCCTTGGAACTTCGAGCACGTTCAAGCAATAAAAATTATTATTATTATTATATTTTATTTTTATTTTTTAAATTTTAAAATTCTTTCAGGTATAGATTCAAACAACAACATAAAAAAAAACCTTCTTTGTTTATTTTATACAATATAAAGCACTTGGCTGGTAGCCGACCACGCTATGTTGTCGTATGTGAAATAACTGAAATAAAGATGGAAATCTATTTCCACAGGCCTATTTGAATTTTGTTAGTGTGTGGGAGGGGGGGGGGAGGACTACGTCTGTTCTCTGTTGAGTGTCGTATGTGTAACATGCGCTGGTCTAGCTCGTCCACGCATCTCCTGAACCCCATGCCCCCCCACAAACCCCCCCCCCCCCCCTCCCCACCACCACCACCACACACTCCCTTGTCGTGTGGGTGGTTAGATTACACCCTCCCCCTGCGGTACCCTCTACCCCTACCCCTCATCCCCAGCACCCCTGCCTGCCTGGCTGTACGAATTTGCTCCTGGCATGATAGGTTTGCTGCGTGCATCTCATTCCCACTAAGCGTATAATACTATGTTATTTTTATTGTCTTGTGAATGACGACTGAAGGGTAGTCAGTTAAACTATGAGCAAGTTTGATGGTTCAAGTACTATGTACTAAGTTACGAAGAGTCACAACACTTATACGAAGTGATGAGGGGAGGGTGGGGGGGGGGGTGACTGTATTGATTAAACACGAAGCGAATGACCTTGCTAAATCCTATCAAAGTCACTCCATTGCATAATTCTTAAATGCTTCACGAACCATGAGAATAAATTAGAACGAACCTTGTAGATTAATTAATTAATATAGATCAAACTGCAATTAATATAGATCAAAGTTTGAACAAAAATGCAATAAATTCTTGTAGGAACCAATGCATTAAAAGAAAGGAACGAAAATTGACTCCAAACCAGGGCCGCAGCTCCAAACCAGGGCCGGACCTCCAAACCGGACCTCCCCACCCGCCCGCCCCCCCCCCCCCCCCCCAGAAATCAGACAAGGAAGCGAAATTTTTGATAGGCCTAAATAAATTCGTCAAATTCATGATAACAATAAAACGTAACAATTTGAAGAAATTCATTCATTCCTGTAAAATGTTCGTTAAGTTCTTCATCCTGAGGATAAAAGCTAAGACTAATAAGAGAAGCTACCAAGTTTCCAAAAAAGGGTCGGCCTTTGAAGGTAGTGATATCATTCAACCTGGAAAAGGCCGCCAAGGTTAATCTTATACTATCCAAGTTAAACGCACCGACGTTTAGTTCGAACGTTAAATGAAAACTGCAAAATTGCTACTCGCGGTAGCAATCTTCTAGTTTTCATTTAACGTCCAAAGTATTATTCGGTGCGATTGACTTGGCTAATAGGGTTAACCTTGGCGGCCTTCCCTGGTTTAATGATATCACCACCATCTTTGGAAACTTGGCGTACTTATCTTATGCCAGTTTTGGTTTTGGGTGGATATCACAACTTTCATAGGACTGTGAACGTACCAAATATCTCACCGTCTTATCTTCATCTGTAACTTTTTTCCCGGAGGTATTTTATGTCTATAAATTTTCTCATTGGTAATTTTCACATTTGCCATTGCTCTGTTAGCGGTTACATCAGCCAAATTGACACGGTTTGGTTTATTGTAAGTCCATGCGTCCCGTTAACATTGTCACGTTGAGCAAACATGGTAGGGTCGTGGCAAGTAAAGAACTTTCCCGAGGAGATCAAACAACGGGGGGGGGGGGGGGGCCCCAAGACCGGGATATTCTATCCAAGGAACGAAAATTGCTATTCACAATGTTGGATCCATCGTGTTTCTTCGTGTGTTCTTTGGCGCAGCAAACACGAGTATAGTCAGGCTTACACGAACTACTCCTTGTAGTATAGCTATTGTGAGCGGTGTATCTTGAGTCCTGCAAGTATTTTGTGAGCGGCTACGTCTTCCTGGATGGGGTGGCTTTAATCGATGGCCGCCATTGTTTTTGTAACCATCTTGGATATCACCAAGGCACTCTGCTGCTGAAAACGTACAATCGAGTATCTGTGTTCGTTCTGCGGAGAACTCAAGGTAGGCCGCGGACACTATAAGGTCCGCTAGAAAGGTTTTTCGGTCTTGCTCCCACGCTAATGTCAGAACTAGTCTAGTACAGTCAGACGATCCTATGGCCACGAGTTGCCAATGCCAAGCAGCGCGAGAGGTGAACGGGATTTTGAAACAGTAGAGAGACAAATAATAGAATTCTAAGAAAGACACGGGTGAAATATTGCTCATTATATTCGACGGTGACCAAATCCAACTCGATGAATTCAATGAGGACGAAAAGTTGCTCGCTAAATTGGATGCGGGGGAGGGAGGATATCTGCTCGCTACATTCGAGAGGGGGGAAGAATACAATAGGAAAAATGTGACGGGGCGACAAATTACTTGGTAAATTCGAAGGAATGAAATACCATCCATAAATTGGATCGGGCGAAGAGAATCTGCTGCCTGAACCCCCCCCCCCCCC
>JAHWFP010259993.1:51102-65245 GCA_023313725.1 Lithobius niger
TTTGGTCAAGTTTTGGGCTGGTTATCATGGGTAAACCATCTTCCCTAAAGAGGGAGCAAATTTCCTAGCGAAATTTATCCCTAAAGACGATTTTTCCTAGGAAATTTGGTTCGGAGCGGATGGGGGACCACTTTTCTCTCTAACACCAATCATTCTAAACCGATTTTCGTCTTAGCTTTCGCATTGGCAACGAATCTTTGCTGCCTGCAATTAAGTTTCTGTTTTTTCTTCTCATGGTGTGTGATACCTAATTAAAAAGTTAGCAATGATATATGATATATGATATATGATATATACCTTGATATATGGCGAGGTCACCCATTTTTTGTTTTCAATCAACGGATACCTCCTACCCGTATCATATCAGCCTAGTTTCATGATTTTTGTTTTAGTATTAGTCGATCGCAACTAACTGATCACACTGCATATGAATGTATCTAGTTTGTTTTGCGTTTTCTGTTTATCTTTTAGTTGTATTACTAGTTGATCCCGGACACGCCGGTCTAGCAGGAAGTCATGTTGCTGTCGCATTGATTTTCAGTTTGGTACCCCACAGTTCTCCTATCAACAATATTCCCAATATAGGTGTCGTAATATTTCGTTCGTTGCCGACTGTTGTTACATAATCGACATTGCTGGGCAAAGAATGAACATGTTCCCCATTTTTCATTGCAGCCGTGAAACTATAAACATGCTCGCCCTATCGCTGTAATTTTTCCTGCGTTTGGATTGATTGGTTATCACAGTGACTGCTTACCTTCCTCCGCATCACCATATTTTTGGTGATCAGCCTATATTTTTATATTGTTAATTTTTAAAATAAATAAAAATGTTTCCAGTTTACACTGCACTTTCCATAATTAAATCACAATAGACTCTTAAACAATCCTCTCCATGCTGTATCGGACCCCCCCCCCCCCACTTCCGACCATAAACTCATACCGTGTGGAATCTCTCCATCATAATTTTTAACACTGTATTCAGAAAAAAAAAGGCACAGTGTTACCTTTTTTGCTCACCATGGTTTTGCCGATGTCTTCCGATGTTCACCATGTCTTGCCGATGTCTTCCGTACTTCTTTGAATGTTAGGGTGAATGGGATAAAACCTGGCCACCTACGGCTTTTTCGCTTTATCTACCACATACACCACTAAAATAAAACAACTCATTGGTGAAAGCATTATTGACATAAGCAGTTGCATTTTTTAACCGGCAGAGGGCAGCAGTGATTACGCGTTGCACAGTTACAGCGATTTTAAAGCTAGACTTTTAAAGCTAGATTTTAAAGCTAGCTAGCTAGATGTGGGCTAGACTATAAAAAAAAAAAACGGGTGCACTAGGTAAGCAGGAGTTTTTTGTTAAGGTATTGTACAAAGAGAACTGAACCACATCAATAAAATCATTGTGTGGATATTATAGGCGATATCTACAGCAGTTATATAAAATGATTGTTACTGTTTGGCGTTAGGGCTTCGTCGGGCAGATGACCAGGAGTGGTTAACGCTCGCTAAAAACCCTTTGCACCTTCGAACACAAATTTGCAAACGTTACGGTTTACCTGGCCACTATTAGTCAAAAAAAAGCTGGCCACTTATCCGATTAATGATTCGAATGGCCCAATAAGGAATAAATCAAAACCAGCAGCTACGTTACGACTTAAAAGACATGTCTAAGCTGCAATCTACTGCACGGATCCTATGAGGAGGATCCAGAACTGGCGGATGAATGACCAGAACGCTGACTGTATGTCGGTGCGTACACGAAAGCTGTGCTAAAGAATGGGGGACTTGTAGAGGACAACAAGTTTACATATGGCAATTGTGTATCCTTTGATCATTTCAGTCTAACATTTAATCCACTGAAACCATCCTTAAATATTTTTACAGTTTTGACTAATTTAATGTAAGTAAAGTAATCCTACCATAAGCAGATTCAATCAAGTTTTTGTAAGTTAATTTATGGTAATCAGCGTAGTTAATAGCTGTATTCCATGTGGCCAGGTCTAATAACAGAATCAGTGTTCAGGTCTGAACTAAATGTTCGATAAAGCTGGCCGGCGTGCACTGCTTCATTTACTTAATTTCCCTACGTTTTGTAAAGGCTTTTGGATAGGTTTAACCAAAACTTAAAACATATAGGATGCGTAGTTGGTCACAATCTTGCCAATTGTGTGGACATGTGCAAGCAAACTTAGGATATCAGCTTAGTTGGCTAGGTTTTACCCCAGTCACCCAAATGGTACTGTGGTGTTTTTTTTTTTAGTTATTTTTTATTTTTTATTTTATCGCGTTGGTGTTCCTGTAATAGGTAACGGTTAGGTTAGGTCAGTTTCCCTAGTTCAAAATTCACCGAGCAGAGCACTGTGTTTCACCTGGGAGCGACATTCACAACGTTGCGGCGTGTATATCAAACATATTTAGAGCTATGCATTTTTTTTTTTTTTTGCGTATTAGCTTTGTTGTCCTTTAATGGCGGATTACGACCTGCCTGGTGCAGCAGACTTTTAGACCTAAAAGCTTGACTGGTTTGAGTGGCAGATGGTGGGTTTGTTTGTTTTTTTGCTGGACACAGCAGCTTTTTCTTCTGGTCAATGCTGACACAATAATGGCCAGAAGCGATTGCTGGATCATCTTGCTGACACGTGTGTATGTGTGTGTTTTCAAATGATGGGATGCTAGCAAGGGGGAAGGAAGTAGTCACTATTTAATGAGAAAAGCAGCCCTGCAAAGAGTAGGCTGGGCTATATAAAGAACAATACAAACATGGATCCTTTTTCAAATTTAAGCACAACATTGCCTGGAAAAGTTGAATCCGCGACGATGCTTTAGTATCAAGAAAACAAACGACGATACGGAGGTTTTAAATAGACACGTATCGCTGTAAATAATAAAAAGGTGTATTAGAAATAAGCCAACCGCGAAAACCACACACGAGAAACAATGCAGTTTAGCAAGCAACGTTTATTCACTTACGTTTCACTCAAGTGGTGTGATCTGAATTCGAACCGGCAAACCAGTCTATCACCAGATCACTACCATACCACCTTTATCACTACGGCCACTTGTCCTCTGGTATTAAGATAACTCACCGAACGCAGTAATATTCTATACACTTAAATCGTTAATGCCCTTCCGTGTGCGCACGGGTATTAGGCCACTAAAAATTAATGAAGTGGTTCTCAGCAGCGGACGCATGGATTTTTTTCTTCGCGCATGAAACGTTTCTTAAGACATTGTCTAAAAAAGAAAAAAAGGTGCCAATCACGCATCAGCACTTTCACCAAACATTATACCTGGAGCCGATGACCACATGAGGTCTTTGCTCCATTCGCGTGATCGCCTAGCAACGAACCTAAAGGTCGTTCAGAGACATGTCACAACTAAAAACTTGGATCTCAAGAACGACTTTCACCAAATATGCAACTTTTACACGCTGATCCGGGCATGAAAACATAGATTTTGTACACGACAACAAAATGTAACTGAGCTACCGATTTCGGTTAGTTTGGTAAAAAAAAAAAAAATAAGCCATCGCCCGGATCTGAAAAATCACGAATAAAACGTAAAAAAAAAATACCGCATGCTCGCATCAATTTTTTTTAGTATCACTCCCGAGAACCATTTAATTAATTTTTAACGGCCTTAACGATTTAAATGTATAGATTATTAATAGGTTTGGCGAGTTACCATCATTTTTAACGGCCTTAACGATTTAAATGTATAGATTATTAATAGGTTTGGTGAGTTACCTTAATACTGGAGGACAAGTGGTCATATTGGTAAAGGCCATAGCGGTAGTGAAATGGTGATGAACTGGTTTGCTGGTTCGAATCCGGTCACATCACTTGAGTGAAACGTAAGTTTCTAGTGTATGGTGTTCGCTGATGGCTTATATCGGATTACCTTTTTATTATTGACAGCGACACGTGTCTATTTATGACCTCCGTATCGCTGCATGACGTGTATAGATACCCGTTTCGCCGAATGACGTTCTGCCGAATTTTAATCGGTATCAGAATTCGGCAAAGGGAAAATTCTCGTTTCGCTGAATTCCGTTTCGCCGAATACTTTCTTTTCGAAGCTTTCCAAATTTTTTTCCCAAATTGCCGCGCTCACTGCGGCTAAACAGACATATAACATCAGAAACCGCAACTAATCAAATTCCTTCCGAGTCAAAATGCTTCTTTAACTTTTATGAGAAATATTTGACGAATATTTTGATTCGGTGAAATACGTAGCCTTTTGAAGACTTCAGTGACAATTTGACTTGATAATTTGATGATTTGACAGGCAGAGTTGGTTAGTTTATACCATATAAACAGGACAGAACCCCAAATGGACTGAAAAAGCGAGGGGCGTCGGACGAAAGTCTAACTGGAAAATCGTCTAATGGGATAATACTACCAGCCTAAATAAAAATTCTGGAAAATCATCTAAATGGAATATCGTATTATGGAAAATCATCTAAACGGAATATCGTATAATTGATAATCGTATAATGGCTAAACGTTTAACTGGACAATAACATACTTGGAGTTTCTGATGTTATATGTACAGTCGCATCGAGCGTGGCAGCGCGAGCGAGGCAGGGACATTAGACTATTTTCCATTATACGAATTTCGTGTTAGACGATTTTCCGTTATACTGTTATACTGTACACGTTTTTCCAATTATGCGATTTTCCAGTTAGACGATTACCTCTCGTCCCGAAAAGCGATTGATAAATACAGGTGCAAACATATTTACGTTGCCTTTTGGACTTAAATGTCAGACTGCCTGTCAGTATGGCTGAGCGGTATAGGACAGAAGCCTTTGGTCTCAAAGGTCATGGGTTCAGTTGCCACTCAGACAGTCGTCTGACATTTAAGTCCAAAAGGCAACGTAAATAGGTTAGCATCTGTATTTATTAATTAGTTTAGACCACCACACTTTATAATTTTTAGGCAATCTTACTACTAGCTGATTACCCATCTGAGGACGGCACGCACCCGTCGGCAAGCATCCGGGTCACAGGTAGCATCCTTTACCCAGATTGCAGAAGTTAGGGCACGTTTATGCAACCACTAAGTTTTGCATTCTCGCAGCTAGAAGCTAGAAATCACCTCAAATTCCAACATGGCGGCAGTTTTATGTCTGCCGCCTCGCAACGAAAACAGCAAATAACGTGAGTTCAGAAGCGTTTGGGAAAATTGTTTCGTCATGAGGAATTCTTCATATTATTGGCACAGATTATAAGACTGCAAGTATTTACTCAAACGATGTCGGATTTAGCTAATCCATTTAGCGTTGTTACCATGGTAATGTCACCTTTGCCATCGCGATTGAGTTCTAGCTGCGAGAATGCAAAGGCGAGTTGTTGCGTAAACGCGCCCTTACTGCCCCGAGCTATTTCTCATTTGGCAATGCTGCTGTCGTCGCTGATGACGTCACTCGCACGCTAAAGGAATTAGTTTAGTATGTTTTTATTCGGCCATCTAGTACCATATATTGATTCATTTAACTGCGACGTTTCTTCTTGTAAAATCAAAATTAATTAATAATATTTACGGAAATGTATACAAAAGCTCCCTTTCCAATTAATATTTCGCTCATGAGAACAAGTATGGTACATCGAACCTAGTATATTGTTAGTCCGAAGAGAAATGAACCATGTTTTTGGTAAATGCCCCAAATAATCCCTCCACTCGCTTCCTATAGCAGAGGAAGTACCAGACTTGGTCGACTTCTCTGTTTGCCGTTTTGGTTAACCTTTCACGGCAGCTCAAGACTGAGTCGTCGATATGCATGTTTTTTTGGTATGACTCATCTACTTTACGGTCCAGCCGACCGAGCAACGACGAATTACGCAAGCCTACAACGTGGAGTGTCTCCACGCATTCACCGGTTACGTGCCGAAACTTGAAAAGTGCGTTGTACTGAAGTTAGAGCGCCCCCTTTAAGGAGCGCGACCAGTACTAGCTAATTTCACTGCCTCAATTAGACCTTTCCGAAACACAAGATTACAATTTTGTTCCCCAACCTAGTACTAGGCGTGGCTGGGGGGGGCCCCCCCCCCCAGTGCTGGCTAATTTTAGTTCAGCAATTGGACTTTTCCGAGACAAAAGGGGAAAATTTACTACCATGTACTAGCATGTACTAGCCGTGACTAGCTCGTAGTAGCTTACTACCTAATTTCAGTGCTACAATTACTTTTCCGACACGAAAGGGAAAAATTTCGATGCCAACCTCAGGAGTGTCAAGTACAAGGCAAAGTTCAAGGCAAAGTTAAAGCCTACCGAACAGTTTGGGGTTACGGTGGGGCCCTCCAACGAATAAACAAATTTTGGTTCAAGGTTACAGCTTATTTTATATCTTTATTATCATAACAAAAAAGCACTAAGACAACTTAAGACTGACATTGAAGTGAAGAGAAAACTTTGGCTACGGAAATAGAAAAAAAGTAAAGTTTTTTAATACAAAGTCCTAAAGTCATCGAGATTTTTCGTTTTCCATTTGAGGATTTTCCCCTCTTCTCCCCTCCCCCCGAAACACTTTTAGATATGTCTTTTAAAACAGGTATAAAATGCCCAACAAACAACAAAAATACAGAGCAACATTTTAAGTAGTTATGTCAACTATACAGCGTCACCAAAACCTCACATTCTTTTAAAAATGGTACTTATTGTGATGGTTTTAACGAAACTATCGCTGATGTTTTACTTACTCGATAACGCTTCCGACTAGGGAATCGAAACGTCACCTTCTGGGTTATTATTGATTTATTTAAGTATTCGTACTGTTCGTCAAGGAATATTCTGAAAAGATGTCATCCATAGAAATAGAGAGCACCTCATAGGCTGCGTGCCGACGTAGGACGGTGTAACAACAGACCTTCAAAATGGTGGAGCGACACCACTGGGAAATAAATGGGCAAAAAAACTGTAGGCACTATTTTTCCAACCTTCGAATCAGGCTTACGATCCTCGCAATGCCTTTGTTTTAATGGTTTTTTTTTTCCAGTGGCGTTTGGAAAATGCCCTTTTGAAAAAAAAGGCCTTATGTGCCGATATTAGATGGTGCAGAGGTGCCCGAGAAAAGGCCTAAGGCCTAAGAAAAGTATAAAAAGGGCAAAGAAAGGCCCGAAAAGGGCAAAAAAGAGGTTAAGAAAGGGCAAAAAGAGAGAGCAAAAAAATGTCAACTAAAACTTACTGCGCCATTTTACTAAAAGTTGCCCCTGCCCACTCGGGGGGGTGTTGGTTTTTTCCTTGTCTTAATGATTATTCCTTTATAATTTTATCCACTTAAAGAGCAAACAAAGGCAAAAAAAGGGGAGTGGGGGGGGGGGGGGGAGAAGCGTGCCGGAAGTTCCAATGTGTGTGGATGCCCTTGCTGCCGACTAACAGAGCCCTTTGTAAAACTTCGTTTACGAGAATTTACGCTGCGCTATCATTCAACGTGATACACTGTGGCCCACAACTGCAACGTCAGGGCCAGAAGAAAAAAAATCACATGAAAATGGAAGCTGGTCCCTGGCAAGCGGGTCGTTTAACACCCTGACTCGTGGTCTAATTTCTTTTCCATTGGTGTTCCGGCCTGGATGGCTCTTAAATCTGTCGAAAGGCGTGTTTCCAAATAAACAAGACATTAGTGGAAGCGTCCCTGCGAGGCATCAGTCAAGCTGCGTTTTTGCGTAGCTGAAAAAATAAACAAAAAGAGGCACCCGCGCAAACCATAGCTCCGCGAGCCAACGGAAGGGCGCGTATTTTTATATCCCCCCCTCCCACGCAACTCACCCAGGGGGGTGTTTACATCCGACCTATTTCAATATACAAGTTTGCCAAAAAAAAAATAAAAAAAGAAAAGAAAAATTGACACTTTTCCAAACGTAAGATTAAAAAAAGAACAAGATCTTCGTCAGTGTTTCGTTCTTCCACGTTGTAATATATGCTACAGAACATGTTAAAAATAACAAGAGTAATTGTGGGTTCATTACGCCATACACAGCTGAAGGAAGACGCTAAAGCTGGCAAAAAAAAAACTACATTCATGATGGATACATCCCGTTTCGTCAAATCCCGTTTCGCCAAAAGAAAGCAGACTAACAGCTTTTTGCCTCAGGGGCCAATCTCGTTTCGTCAAATACCGTCCACAAAATTTTAGGCACACGAAACATTTAAAACATTTAAACACGAATATTCATAACATAATAATGGTCAGGTAATGGTCAAACACCCGTTTTGCAGAATGATTTGTTTCAAGTTACGTGCCTCGCTTGCGCTACCGCGCTCGCTGCGGCTAAACATATAATATCAGAAATCGCAACTAATCACACATTACTTCCAATTAGGCATGTCTCTCTAACTACTGCAATGTTAAATTTTTGAAGAATATTTTGATTCTGCAAAACGGGATTCCGCAAAACGGGAATTCCCGTTTGGGAAAGGGTAACCATCATGTGTATAACTAACTATTCTTAAGAGAGATCCTTGGCATTGACGAAGTGACGACCAAGCATTCTAAACAATATTTAAAGTACACGTTTTTCCGTCTGTATTGCCAGTTTTCAAAACGTTATAAAATCAATGGGTTTTTTTCTACCACTGCTTGTCTCCGTTAAGTGTATTTGCCTTTTCAAGCCACATTACATAGAAATAAGGTAGTACATTTCGTGTACGTAAAATTTTGTCAAATTCGTTTTGGTGAAACGGGATTTGGTGAAACGGGATTGGCCCCTGAGGGTTAAGCTGTTAATCTGCTTTTTTTTTTTTTAGATAGACAGTTAACCTCTTGCCAATTGATTTTGGATTTTCTTTTTCTTTCTCGGTTTGGAAGATCTGTTGAAAAGGTAAAAAGTGGTTGAGTGATGTCGAATCAAAGTAGCAAGTTAAATCGCGAACGCCGGTACGTGTCCTCTTGATGCTTCACTTTTAATCTCGACGTTTGATAGTATGAGATTACCTCAGAATTATCAAGAAGCCTTTTCAATACTCATGGAACTTTTACTCTGTCTATTACGATTCGTAGACATACAACGCATCATCTGCGAGAACACCAGTGGTATGTGACGTCGCCAAAAGACGCAATTAAAAACGTTTGACAACAGTGGCGTGATCCAACCAAACAACCCTGTCTGATAAGTAGCACTGCCAAAGGAATATGCCTCCCAGCGCCATTTTACTCGATCCTCCACATCAAGTACGGCCCCAAAAATCTATTTACTTACCGCTAGTCTTTCCCTAGCTAAAAATCCTTTTTTTTTTTAATGTGGCATCGGGGAGATTTTATGTTGAATATAATGGAACTTTATTTACGAACGACCAGTAAGTACATGATGCTTTGCGCGCTTACAATAACCATGACATTTCATCTCTGTGTGTGCAACTGTGCATGTACTAATTTGCTAATAATTGCCATGAGATCAAAAATCTAAAAGCGTAATGCGGTAAAAATTAAAATTAATTATTCCAATAGATCGCCGAAGCAAAATTGTAAGACACTAGCTCAGAAAATTATACATTGTGATGTTAAAATACGAGAATCATTCCGGTTTGTGACGACACGATTAATGCGTTCATGCTGGTTCGTCTATTAGGCACAATGCGAAAGGAGACAGTAGCTACGTTCTTCACTGCGAAGAACGCAGCTATACTATATCAGATGACGTTAGTGTTCGTATATACGCGGAAGGCGACCAGCGCGAACTGTTATATGGCAGGCGGAGTGTTATACGTTAAACAGACCATGAAGCGAGTTCGTCCGTTTAAGCCATGGCCGACTGGGGAGGAAACGGTTTGTCTCACCTCCAGACTACACGCCAGTTCTCGTGAGGACCAGAAAATTGACGCCTACTTAGCGATGCTTTGATAAAATAAGATTCTAACGATGTTGAATCAACTGGCCTGGAGCCAGAGCGCAAAACCTGCAGCTTCTCTCCCAGACGGCCTACGGAATACAAAAAAAAAAAGAGTTGCAAACTTGCAATATAGATATTCACGCGTCCTATGGACGTTTATAATGTTTCAGCTCCTGTTTGGGCTTGTTTGGGCGCGTTGACGCAACGACTCGCCCTTGCATTCTCGCGGCTAGAAGCTAGAAATTATCTGAAATTCCAACATGGCGGCGGTTTTAGCTATGTCGACTCACAACGAAAACAGTCAATAATGCGAGTTCAGAAGCGACTGGGAAAACTTCATCAGAAGGAATTCTTTAGCTTATTGTCTCGGATTACAAGACTTAAAAGTGTTTACTCAAACGACGTCGAATTTATGTAATCTGGGTAGTGTTGTTACCATGGCAAAGGCAGCTTTGCCATCACGATTAAATTCTAGCTGCGAGAATGCGAAGGCGAGTCGGTGCGTAAACGTGCCCTTAGGCTGGCTTGGGAATGGGCCTCTGAGCCTCACCCTTTGTGGCACAGTCGAAACTCTCCCGCATCGTAGCTCTCTTGTTAAAATATAGTTTATTACTATTATTATTATCATTATTATTGAGTAAATATTATTGAGATTAAATTGAGTAAATGGCAACCAATCTCTTACGGTGTCCCACAAGGCTCGATCCCCGGACCGATTCTCTTTCTAATTTATATAAATGATGTCACCTGGACGAGTCAGTGCAGTTCTATGACACTTTATGCAGATGACATACTCCTCATCTCAATCCATTCCAAACAAGACACCATAATCAAAAACCTACAAAACGACTTTAATAAGATCAATTGCTATTTTCTCGAAAATTAATTATTTATTAGTAAGGAAAAAAACTTTTTCTTGCACATTACGACATCACACACTCCTAGGAATAAATGCACCATATTTCTTCATGTGGAGAACTGCAATGTTCTTAACGGATGCAACTGTACATGTGTACACCAAGTAGATAACCTTAGATATCTAGGCATTTTCATCGACGAAAACTGGAAATTCTACAAACATATCGAAAATCTGATTAGGAAAATTAGAAGCCAAATTCCCTCATTATATACCCTTCGAGAGTCTCTTGATAAAAAAAAACAAAAATTGTGCTGTTTGAAGCTTGGATCCTTTCAATAGTTCGATATGCATGTACAATATTTGGTTCTACCACAAAGTGGTACACTGATCGGCTCCAAAAAACCCTAAACAAGGCCCTAAAAACTTTTTTTGGTGACAAAAGCAAAAAAAAAAAAAAAACTAAAGAAATTTGTCTAGACAATAAGCTATTAACGTTTAAGAACCTTTATAAACTAACCATTATTAATAACTTCCACTTTGACCTTACATACCAGAATAAAATTGGACGACTCTCGAGAAACAACGCGGCTTGGCTGAAAATACCATCATGGAGGAATGTTTATGGCAAAAGACAAAACTCGTACGTAATACCAGATATACTAAATAAAATACCAGGACATATCAGAGCTAAATTGAAGCGTAACAATATTAAAAAAATAATAAAGAACTGGGTAATTACGCAGGTGTAAAAAAAAAAAAGGTATGAATGGTTAAAATTGCGTTTAGATCTATGAATTTGTGTAAATGATACTTACATTTTATGCCATATATATGTAAATCCGTAAAAACTGTACATACATACATGTAGGAATAATTGGTACACTGTATAGGCAATACATATATTTTTGAAAACCTTCAGTACACATACAAACATTTGTGCTTTGTGCCCTGTTATGTACAGTTTCTGTATATATACTGAATAAATTATTATTATTATTATTATTATTAAAAATAAACAACACTTACAGCACATGGAGGGAAGTAGAATATGGAGTACCACAGGGTTCAGTGCTCGGTCCGAAACCTTTTTTTGATTTACCTACAATTTTACTGGTTTGTTAACTTTGTATGCGGATGACATTTGCCTGATGTCGATTAATTTTAATCAAGAAATTATGACACAAAATTGAAAAATAAATTAATGACTACTTTAGTGGAAATGAACGTTATATCGGTGCAGAAAAAAACATGCTTTATGCATATAACGACTTCACGTATGATCAAAAGACATTGTTCTATATATCTGCATAAGATCGGCTGCTCAAGAAAATATATCTGCACCTGTAAAAAATTAAACCAAACCACAAAAACGAAGTACCTTGGCCTTGAAATTGATCATAATTGGAAATTTTATGATCATATTGAAACTTTACTACGAAGGATCAGACAAATAACCCCAATGCTATATATGATCAAGGATTGTATAAACAAAACTGTAAAAAAAAACTCTGTATGAAGCTTGGATCCCATCCAAAGTCAGATATGCATGCAACATATTTGGATCAACTTCTGCTAATTTAATTGAGAGGCTTCAAAGAACCATTAATAAAACAGTAAAAGTGCTTTTTGGCAAAAGAAACGGAAAAACTACAAAGGACATTTATCTTGAAAATCAATTATTCAATTTTCAGCAGCTCTACAAGTACACAATTATTACAAATAATTACTTTGATCCCACCTATAAAACCTTTAACCCAAGACCCTCAAGAACCAACAATGCATGGTTGCAGACTCCACCTTGCAGAAATTCATATGGTAAAAGAGTCATGTCTTATATTATTCCATCCTTATTCAACGAAATCCCATCCTGTTTAAGATATATTACCAGTGCTAATAAGATGAGAAAATATGTAAAAAACTGGATATTGGGACTTACCTAACCTAAATGTAACAACATTGTACTTTATTATATAACGATTTACCCTTTACATATATTTTTGATTGTAAAATTAATGCTGATACATTCATTTAGACTTTACCAATTACACTAATTACACCAATGTCTCAGATGTAACGACCTATCAAATTGTGTGTCATTCATAAATGTTGTTTGTATTGTCCTTCAGTGCACATACAAGCTCTATCAGCTTCGTGCGTTGTCTTGCTTGCTGTATAAATTATTATTATTATTATTATTATTATTATTATTATTATTATTATTATTATAGCAAAGCTCAACAAACAAATAGCTCACAGTTCCAGATTAGTTCAAATCCTACGGGAAGGAGAGTAGAAAGGTATATATAGTCTGAACTAAATTTAATCATTCTCCCGTTCATTCAACACAAATTCAAACTTATAAAATACAATGAATAAATTAATTAAACAATGGGTTTTAAATACGCCATGAGGTTGTCGGATACTGAATAGTATATTAATGACTGTAACCCATGATTTTAAAATGAGCTATTGCAGTGATTGAATATTAATTTTTATGCGTTTTGGTCTATTGTGCCTATTGGATAAATTAACAGTTGTGCGATTTAACATGTTTCTCATTGAAGTATGTGTTTCTGCAGTGTCAATAAACTTTGCACGAAGCATGGAGAAATGCTTCGAGCTATGTTCTTATGTTTAAATGAAGGTTTTGTATTGTAATCTGTGAGAGAGAGTGAATAAAAAACATTTTTTATTATTATTACTATTACATAAATTTATAAATTGGCATATAAATTGTATTTAATTATAAATGTGTACAGCCTACATTAGTATGGCAGATAGGCTAGTGTAGAAGTCGATGGCAATAACATAACCACAGTATATTGAACACTAATGTTGTATCTAATGCACAAGCACATTTAGTATGTCATTTAGTACTTTGTTAATAAATAAAATTATCATGTAGAATTAGATAAAATACTGGAAATTTTATAAGCATGCTGACACTTAGGAGGATAAAGAAAAATTATTCCAGTTTTATATAAAGTTGAAAAAACTTAACAAAAACTCTATTTTCGAAGCTTTAATAATGTCATACACGAGATATGCAGTTATAATTTATGATACAACATCAAGAAGTCTAATACAGCAAATCATTTTGTTTTGTTTTACTTTCACAGCAAATCCAACAGTTGTGCAACAATGAGGTGAAATGCTTATTCAAAACTGACAAAAAAAGAAAATACCGAAGAAATACATAAAAAAGTTGAATATTGTTATATGTGGAACAAACGTTCCGGGCGTATGACTTAGGGTCGAGGCCCGGTAATCAACCAAATTGAATTGAACGTTGGCGGTTAACGCTCGCTAAAACCCTTTAACTCTTTGACGTTGGCGTTTTTACGTTTGCATAGATACAAGTTAGAATTATGGTTGAGCAAACGACTTAAGGCCATGTATGCTCTTAATAAAGCAAATCAAATCAAATCAAATCAACGTTGGCGTTTCACCAA
>JAHWFP010259993.1:65345-79186 GCA_023313725.1 Lithobius niger
TTCACCAATTGGTAAAATTTTTTTTATTTCAGCAGTGAACATAACTTGATAGGAGTATTAAAAATAAGAATAATGGTTATACACCCATTATGGAAGAATTCGTATAGTAAAATAGAAATGCTATTTTAAATACAATGTTAAGTAATCTGAATAAATTATCCACAATTAAAAAAGTAAAACTACTACTGAGCAACCACTTGACCTAATGAATGCACCATTTCACTTTTAATTATGCGGGAAATTCAGGCCGTCTGGGAGTTTAATAAAAAATCAAATAACACTTGTAATAGACTATTATATGTTAAGAACTGATTTTAATCAAACTATTAGTTACTTAAACGAAGCAAGCAGTCTGCATTAAAGACTGGCCTTGTGAGGATACATAATACGCTAATCTGAGAAAGAAAGAAAAAAGACAACTGCCCAGACTGGGACTCGAACCCAAGACATCCCATTTACTAGCCGGGCACTCTAACCACTACACTACCAGGGCGGGTACTGGCTACAGCTTCCAGCCGAACTAAGTAGCTGTTCAGTCTTTCTCAGTGGTGACCTGGAGGTCACAAACATACATACATACAAGGAGGGAAAGCAACATTGCTCCTTGACCTCCACACTAGAAATAACGCAAGGCCAGTCTTTAATGCAGACTGCTTGCTTCGTTTACTCCTTTACCTTGTGATTTCTTCTTAGTTTATTAGTTCTTAGTGTTCTTATTTTCTTTACTTGTAACGCTGGGTTTGCTCGTGTAAATCGTATTGGTGCTGCTTCCTTAAAAGAAGTGATGACTCAACTGTGGTAAATTTGACGTGTTGTGAACCTAGGCTTCCTCCTGCTAATTACGGGGGAGTGGCGGCCATCCCACGCTCATACATCTTTTTGTGCAGTAGCTGAGAAATTGCTAGGAATTATCAAATATCAACGCACTCAACTATTTTCAACGAGAAACTCATTCAGGCTGCAAAAATCTTCTCACCCCATGTAATGAGTTTTAGCTCATTCTGTCGCATTGTTATTTTGTTTAGTCGTTGTCTGGGTAGGATGAGCGGTGATACCGTTGATTCTCGTCGGGCAACACAATTTCATTGAGAGTTAACCGTTTTCTTTTTGTAAGATATGTTGGGAAACAGTCACATATTGTTGCTTTCTTCCAGCATTAATAATTGAATTAGGTGGAAATCAAACTGTGACGGAAATGTATTAGCCTATCTTGTTCCAGATTATGTTTGCAGGAAACTGACTGTATGACGCCACGTTTCCTTGCACTACGAGTGCAAAAACGTGTGAGTCTCGCACTTGTAGACTCTACACAGTTACTGTTAGTGTCTTCGAGTAGGATATTTACGTGTTTTTTGCACTCGTATTGCAAAGAAACGTGACGTCATACGGTCAGTTTCCTTCAAACATAACCTATATAGCTAAGATCGTAATATTTGTTTGTTTGTGTGTTTATTTGTGTGTCGCCAGATTACCGAGATTCCCACTCCTTATTCTATTGAAGTCTGCAGTGGGACTCTCGATAATCTTAATGCTTTTATTTCTTTAATTTGTGTCAAACGGAATTGTCTGTACAAAGAATGATTCGAACTGTGTTTTCAACAAAGAGGCACAGTAATGATGACGTCATGTTTTTTTTCTAGGCACACTATTTATTCATGCAAACGGGATGTAGACCTCTGCGTCTCTTAACCCTCAATCTAACTAAATCTAATGAAAGCTTTGAGCGACTGCTAATGGGAAATTACAGTATTTTCATGCATACGGGAAATCATAACAATGCTCTGTTAAACCGGCCATATAACGGGGTGGGGGGGGGGGAGTGCCCTAATGTGGAACAAAGCATACAATTGTGTATTTTCACTAGCGACTACCATAAAATATTAACACAATTTTTGGTTTGAGAGTAGCCACGCTCCCCAACTCCCCCACCCCCTTCTTAAGAATAAGTCAAGTAGGTAGTAGCTGTGAGCCAAGTACTGAAACTTTAGTATGGTGAGGGTGGGCGAACGTCTGTGGGGTCCACTGCAGGTCCGTAGGCGTTGTAGAAAGGTTCGGCCCTGCGGAATTCGCGCGTTCCAATCATCGTTGTGAGGAGAGGCCGCGCCCAACATATTGTGGAATAGCCAGTTTGCCAGTTCATTTCACGGCAGCTTGACAGCATTTTGCAGAGGGTGGTGGGGGGGGAGGGGGAGGGGGAGGAAAGCGCCTTCATTTAACCCACACAGGAACGGTTCATTTCTCGCACTATGAGCAGCCGCGTGGACAGCAGCTTCGCCACGCCACCACAACTCCCCTCCCCCTCCCTAGCTCCATTCGTAAAGTCTTGAATGGACAACACAAAGAAGTTTCCACGAGGAGCTGACCAAGTTGTCACAGGTGGATCAAGGCCCTTGCAACAGCTACACCCTTGTCGCCTCGCCGACCAATTGAAACGCTATTCAGAATTCACGGTATGTGACAAACCGCGTGTTTGTAAAGATGAAAACTGCCCTTTATGAAGCTCGCTTTTTTCTCTCTATCGCAGCCTATACTTGAAGGATTTCCTACATCCTGCTGAGTATTAAAGGGGGTACGAGTGAAAGAGATAGGTCCGCCTATCGATGTTTCACGATACTCCACATCATGCAAGTACAGTGTAACAACCAGCTGAGTGGCTCGCTGTATAGGCGGCTGTTACTTAATAACGTATTCGATATTCAGCGGCGACAGAGAATTGCACCATGATTAGCCATTGCTAAATAAATACAGATGCAAACCTATTTACGTTGCCTTTTGGACTTATATTGTCAGACTGCCCGAGTGGGGAATCGAACCCACGACCTTTGAAACCAAAGGCCAAGGTCAAGTCTATCAGTACCTTCCTAAACGACCAAACAGAGCGAACCAAACGCATCACTGTTTGTGACAGTTTGGCTCATTCCCTGCTAATATCCGTGTTGATGCGGCTTGAATAACGTCAACATCGTCAGCGATGAATCTGTTTCGTCAAAACTGTTACCTCGCGCATGCTCAAACCTCCACCCCAGCAAACCACCTCCCTGAGATGGTTCGCAATTTGGCATTGCTCTCGCCTGGTCACATCTATTAGCCAATCCTGGTCAAATCCATTAGCCAGGTCTGGTCGCGGTGAAGCTATGACGTATCGAAAACTGCTGAGCTTGTTGAGCTGTGTTGTAGTTTAGGAAGGTACTGAACGGCTGACGCAACATTACTGCGCACGCGCGACGTCAAGTTTGGAGCCAAACTGTCTCTAACAGTGGTGCGTTCTGTTCGTTCTGTTCGGTGCTTTACGAAGGTACTGCTTGTTTACATGTATATATATATGCACGTGTTAAATGCTGCCTGTGGACGTTTCCTTGTGACGGTTTCAGTATGGCTCAGTGGTGGCTTATTTGGTTTCAAAAAGGTCGTGGGTTCGATTCCCCCCACTCAGGCAGTCTGACAATATAAGTCCAAAAGGCAACGTAAATAGGTTTGCATCTGTAACTCTTTTCGAGCCTTCGGCTTTCCGTCTTTAATTAGCCATTGCTTTAGTCATGAGAGAGAGTATTGCCCATCCGCTCTTGATCTAATCTAGATTAGTTTAGATAAGAGATTAGACGAGGATGAGTCACTGATTTGATAAAGATGAGTCACCCGATGACGTTATTGCTGATTATCTAAGGATAAGTCACCTGATCACTGATTAGATAAGGACCCTCCTTGATGTGGAGGATGTGCTTTTTTTTTCTCATCAGCCATCTTGAATCTCGGTCATCACGTAGCTTCAGGCATCACGTGACTTACGCTGGGGACGCCTCCTTTCATGATTTAGTATTGGGAGTGTAGCATTTTTTTCCCTTTACTTGGTTGGTGTGAGTTTCGAACCCAGAACGCTTGGGTGGAAGGCAGTGACGTTAGCCACTGCGATAATAGTGGAAGTTGATGAAGATAGGTTAATAGTGGGTGGTATAGTACACAGTGACATCACAGGTCTGTCAGGAGGCTTACGCCTGCGGCTCGTCCATTCAGTTGGCCTAATTCACCAGTTGGCATTTGTCACGATTTAGTGCTGTAAGTGAAGACATTTTTTTTTCTCTTATTTGGCTGGTACGAGTTTCACGTTTGGGGTGTTGAGGTGGAAGGGGCTGATGTTAACCACTGGACTATCAGTGCTAGGTGATGAAAATAGTTTAATTGTGGGGGCTTATCGTTTCAATGCAAAGTCAATGACATCCATACCTTCACATCACAGACCCTGTGATGTCACAGATCTCCGATAATGCCTTTTACTTGGCCACCCCCCCTCCCCCCACAACGGTGTGTCGTAACAGATGTCCAATTGATAGCACTTTGACAACATAAAAGCTTAATAGTATTTACTGTGGGACTAAATTATAACTTTCTGTGGAACTATCCTGTCGGCCATATTGGTCAGACCTCCCATGATACATTTTGGTCAGCCATTTTTGATTTTTTAAGGAATAAACGAAGCAAGCAGTCTGCATTAAAGACTGTTCTTGTGAGGATACACAATACACCAGTCTGAAAAAGAAAGAAAAGAAAACTGCCCCGATTGGGACTCGAACCCGCTTACCGCTTCCCGCTTACTAGCCGACCGCTCTAACCACTGCGCTACCGGAGCGGGTACTGGCTACAGGCTCCAGCCGAGCTAAGTAGCTGTTCAATCTTTCCCAGTGGTGACCTAGAGATCACAAACATACATACAAAGAGGGAAAGCAACTTTGCTTCTTGGCCTCCACACTAGAAACAATGCAAGAAGTAAATAAAGAAAGAAATCACAAGGTAAAGGGTAAACGAAGCAAGCAGTCTGCATTAAAGACTGTCCTTGTGAGGACACATAAGAAAGAATAAAGATTTGTACAGATTTTTAACTGAAGTGATTCATTCACTGATTTCATACTTTGTTTTAGCTGAATTTCCACCCCAAACGGGCGTGGTGTAGCATTGATACGAATGTAACATTCCAGAAAAAAAAGGTAATCAGCACCTTATAAGCGATGTGGCTGTGTCCATTAGCTAAGCGTTACAGTATGCAGATAAAATTATTTGATTTATTAACTTTTATTGAGCTGCGTATTTGCTTTATTCATTTTTATGTATTACGTAAAAGAAATATTGGCTTAATAACATTTATTTTTTTATGAAAGTATCATGTTTTTACCAATGGATGGTCATGTAATGAGAAAGGCTTGCTGTGTTGATGCAAAAGGGCCATAATACAACAAGGTTTGTTGATATAACTGCATTTTCTCAGTGAGGTCAAGATTTCCAAGTGAGGGAATGGAATGTGGTATTGAGGCAGTACATCCGTAAGGCAGAAGGTTTGCTGATACAATTGCACTTTGTCTCTGAGTCCACGATAGGCATTATGTATAATTTTTTTACAATTTCATCGTCAGGTGATGGGTTGTTTTTCACTAGCTGATTCGCAAACTGAATGTTGTCTGTAGAAATTAGAAACCATTTGGCAATTTATTTGTTTATTTATTTATTTTTTAATTACTATGTGTGTTTTCCACCTTCCAGTTCCAAACTTGGGCTATTTTGTTATTTCCCATACTCGGAGTATTGGCATTAGATAAATGGCCATCCTGTGTCGGAGTGTTAGATTTGACACAGTGAGAATTGGAGAACATAGGTAAGTAGTAAGTTGGTCTGCAGGCAGCTTATATTCTTTCTATGCACGATACCTGACTTAAGATTGATAGCAGCTGAGAAGTATTAGTATAAATTAATATTAGTCTTCCTTCTAATACATGATGGAACTAAGCTTCTCACTGTAACTTATCCTAGAAAATGAGGCATGTAGTTAGAAACTAGACTTACAGAATGATGGGAGTGCGTAGCTTCATCTGTTTTCTGAGTTCTGGCCCATCTGCCTATCAGCTGTAAAACCAAATTCTTATCTAATTAGATAAGAGATTTGGTAAGGGAAAGAGGAAAACAAGCCAACCAGCGGGATTCCTACACGAGAAATAACGTAGTTCAGTAAGCCACCTTTATGCACTTACGTTTCGTTGTGGTGGCATGGTCCGGATTCGACCTGGCAGCCCAGTTCGTCCCCAGATCACTGACATAGCGCCTTTATCGCTATGGCCACTCCTCCACTGGCATAAAGATGACTCACTCAACCCCGTTATAAAGTCATAACAGTGGCTAGGGCTCAATTCGACTGACTATGCTTGCGGCCGTAGGTGCTATCTCAGTGATCTGGGGACGAATCGAGTTGCCAGTTCGAATCCGGTTCATGCCACTGCGACGAAATGTATGCAGCGGCAGCCAGTCTCAAAAGGCAACGTAAATAATTCATACTAGTACAGCAATTCTCATTTGAGGGCTAGTGTTTCAAGGCTACTAGCAATTCTCATTTGAGGGCTAGTGTTTCAAAGCTACTAGCAATTCTCATTTGAGGCCTAGTGTTTCAAGGCTACTAGCAATTCTCATTTGAGGCCTAGTGTTTCAAGGCTACTAGCAATTCTCATTTGAGGGCTAGTGTTTCAGGGCTACTAGCAATTCTCATTTGAGGCCTAGTGTTTCAAGGTTACTAGCAATTCTCATTTGAGGGCTAATGTTTCAGGGCTACTAGCAATTCTCATTTGAGGCCTAGTGTTTCAAGGCTACTAGCAATTCTCATTTGAGGGCTAGTGTTTCAGGGCTACTAGCAATTCTCATTTGATGGCTAGTGTTTCAGGGCTACTAGCAATTCTCATTTGTGGGCTAGCAACAATGGCTCGTCCACTAAAGATTCAACTTGTCGTTGTTGAAATCTGTTAGACGATGGCGTGCGGCAACAAGGCGGTAAGACTTTCGCTTTACTGCTCGGGTAATTAGCAAAAGTCTTACCTTATTGTTGCCGAATGCCATCGTCTAACTGATACAAAAGTTACGTTTTCAGTTTATTGCCAACAATCATTCCATTTACTATCATCGAATACCCTCATTATTAGAAGAGATTGTTGTAAGTAGTCACCAGCCATTTCGCATTGTTTGTGCAAGCTGGTGGCTCGGATGGCCGGTGTGGATCCATTGTACAACACTGGCTGTTCTAGTCGTTTTTAGTAACGTAGATTGGCAGTCTCAAGTATCTACAGTACAACAGTGACGAGCTGTTCTACCTACTAAAACCACTGTAAAGTCGGCGATATCGGTACGCCTGTGAAGCCTATGTGATACGCGATCACAGCCATGAGAGGATCTCGCACTTTTACCTTGTTAGAGACGTTCTTTTTTTTTTTTTTAAACCTGCTTGTTCTATATCTTTTGTTTTAAACCATCGTGTATTACTTATGCTGTGTGTTAGCGGCCTTCAGGCCGTCCGCTGTCCGGTTGTGACTTCACATCAACAGTTTTTATTTTATTTTTATTATCCTTATTAAGATTGACGATTGGTTTTGGCCAAGCTTTAAACTACGATGTTATTTTATTTATTTTATTTTTTAAAAGAAACATTGACAATGATACCCGGCATCCCCCCCCCCCTCCCTTCACTTGTCCCACACGTTTGGAGATGCCATCAGGTACCATTGTGTCCCTGGTACGTCTAACCTTGGTGATAAGGCGTTCGCGACCCTAACTCATACCAAGAATTTATAGTGTTGGGGAGGAAAATTTGTGACTGAGAGCCATACTTAAAACGTCTTAGATACATTCATATTAGTTCAGTCTTAGTTTATAGAGGGCGCCATGTGTTTTATGTGGGAATTTCTACTCAGTTTTTAGCTTAAAGTTAAACTAAACTAAACGAAACTAGCTTGCGTTTAATTATTATTTAGCCTAGCTTTGTTGTAATTTAGTTTACCTTAGATTTGAGGTAAAAAAAATGAGCAAAAATTACCAGATGGAACACGTGGCGCCCGCTGAAAACTCGGTCTGAACTAATGGGGGACAAATCTAACATGTTTCAATAGTGACTTTTTAGAGTTACAAATTCTCCTCCCAAACCCTATAAATTCTTGCTCATACCAACTACCCTTCATCTGCAGCCGAGCCACTGTCTTCGTTTTAAACTTTTAATTCTTTAACTTGTGTAATTTAATTTTTTTTTAGTTTTAACATCGGATAGTAGTCAGTGACCACTAGGTCATTGCCATTCCGGTTGCATTTGCAACAAACTGATATTATTATTCTAACTGCCATTTTGACCATGTACGCAGCGGCAGCCAGTCTTAACATGGCATCGTACCGTCGATCTGATAGCCTTTTCCTGTGGCCAGGTTGACAGGCCCTCGACTCGTGTTTGCCAACGAGGGGGCGACACCTCCTTCACAGCACCAAAGCGAAGTCCTAACCCTCCCCCTCCCCTGCCCTGCGCCCCTACCCCCTACCAACCGCTACCAGCACTCTTCCAAACCCCTGTAGGGAAGAAGGTATTGAACAGGGTGTTGGATGCCTATCTTCATCTGTTGACTTTCGTCGTCAAGTGTTGATACAACAGATGAACCGTGTACGTATACTGGGGGTCATATGGAGTAGTCGCCTCAACATACACACATCGCAAACAAAATACGTGGCTGAAGTGGTTTGTACTACATCACTGTAAACACTAAGGTCAAGGATGAGCCTATCAATTGTGATGGAAAATGAACAAAACTTGAGGATTAAAGGACATCACCCAAACGATCCGATCGAAACCGAGTCTTTAGGCATATAACTGTGATTTGAAATAGGCACTGTTACGATTGAAACTTTCCTTGAAAAATCTGGAAACGACTATAGGTTACGTTGCCCAATATGCATTCCAAGATTTACCGTGAGTCACGTTCTAAACAAAACAAAACAACATCAAAAAGTTCACATATACAAGGAATTACTACTGTCCTGAACCTTTTGAAACGAGCGTTCTCTGATAATGGCAAACATTCACTTTAATAATGTTGGTTAAGAAAAAAAAGCTTCTGTTTAGTTTAGTTAGATTTTAGTTCGTATCTACACAGCATACCAACGCAACACCGAAGTGTTCAGCACGGCGGTATTTTCAGCACCACAAAAAAAAAACCAAATAGTGTATAACTTTGCTCCAAACACACCGAGTTAACGTCAGCAAAGACCGTTACGTGTTAGGCAACCGCCAACCCCATAGACCATAGTTTTCCGGTATACAAAACTGAAACTTGCTAATATACTTAAAAGTATACAACACAAACGTATAGCGGTTAGTACATGCTAAAACATAACATTTTAAAGCGGGCCTACTTTTAAAGGAAACGGAATACGGCCCTTAACGAAATTTGAAACCGGGAACAGAAGAGGTACGTGTTATTTGGTCAAAGAGCAAATTCTGGCAGTTGTATGCAATTCTTATTTCCATATGGATAGTTAATCCAGAAACATTGATAATTATGACAAATGAAATTAGGGAAATAACAGCTAAAAGTCAGTTTGTTCGTTAGCAAGACGCCCATCAGCATCCATTTTACCACATATCCGTAAGTTGTAGGAAATTTTTTTTTTTAATTAATTTCTTTGAACCTTAAGTCAGCCGAAGCAACTTAATGCTTGTATGGCTGAACCGGCTCAATTTTGAACATTACCAGACTTTTAGAGAAGAAGAAATATCTGGTAAAGGGAGGTGCCATTTCCAGATTAGCTTGACCTTTCTTACGCGTTTCGCCGAAAGTTCAGCCCTTGCTTAAAAGTCGGCGAAGTGGCAATTCTCGTTTTCCCGATTTGCCGGAAAAAATTCTTAAAAACCAATTTGCCAAATTTTAAGAAGGGACTTAATTTTCGTCGAAATGGGATGCGACGAAACGGGTACATACCAGCTCGACGCAGGACAATCCAAGTGTCAGGTAGGGGAGATTACTCTCCCCTCCCCCAACCCATCCCTTGTTCTTCACTTTTCATCACCATAAACATTAAAAATATAACAAGTGCATGCGCGTTTGTCCATAAGGCACCTTCCAACATCAGAAAGTCAAACGAAAGAAAATTAAATTGGCTTGCTCTCAACTGCGGCTTTATCGACGTAACTTTTATGTTTTGGTGCGGAAAAAGTGCAATTTTTACTGCAACATTTCGACCCGCCCTTGAGAAAAGCTGCTCTCAGGGAACGGAGATAGAAAGGAACGTTCAGACATTTTCAGTGCTCGAGTCGGCTGATCTAAAATCATTAACAATTACAATAACAACTTTACCTTTAAGCAAGCGGCTGCAGCGACTACCTAGTGGCAACAAGTCTTCTGTTCACTTCCGCCCACTTTCGGGCAACTTCCGCTTCATACTTCCTGTTTTTTTTTATTCCTTTTAACTAATTTTTGGACGCTGAATCTAACGGTGAAAACCGTTTGTCTCTATCTGTTACCATTCTGGAGTTGAAAAAGATAGCGGACAGACGGACGGACAAAGTCTTTGCAATAGTCTTCTTAGCCGTTTCGGCTCTACAGAAGACTAAAAATGGAAAAACAACTCACACAACGACTGTTATTATGGTACATAGCGGTTAGTCTTTGTTAACAACCTACCTCTTTGCCTGAGATAGTGATATTATCAGCTTTTTGCACACGATGTTCTTTAATAGTGCCATTGTAGAATATAGTTTCTAGTTTTTATGTGTTGTACGAACGTGTGGGGCTTTAATAAAATTCTTAATTTCGAACGACGTTCTTTGTTTAAGACAGACATGTTGTCTACTTCTTGCAGACGATTTTTTTTTTAAATTCATTTTCTTTTTCACTCACTCCTGTACAATCTGACCGTAACTCTATCGTTTGTTATGGAGAACATGACAATCACATGCGATGTCTCAGAAAGTTTTGTTTATTTGAGATGGCTAGCAATTTCAGGAAAAAAAATTCCCTTGCCCTGTAACCTTTTAACATAAGAGCGAAAATCCTAAGCAGTATGACGAACGAATTCTGGGCAGAAGTTCCAAGCAGTTGCTAAATCAGTTCTGCTGGGCAGATATATGAAGTATCAACGCCAACGGACCGTACATAGCTAACGTATCGAGTCTTTATTAATGACTTTCCTCTTTACTCGATACTCTTTTTACAGTAGACTCCTCGACCTTAAAATCGACTGGTGTATGACCGTATCACCGAATCCCGTTAATTTTAATCAGGGTCTTAATTTTCGGCGGCAGAACGGAATTTCCCATTCCGCCGAATCCCATTTCGCCGAACATATTTTTTTCCAGATTACGTGCCTCCTTCGTTCGTGCTGCCGCGCTCACTGTGGCTAAACATATAACGTCAGAAACCGCAACTAATCACAACCAATTCCTTCCAATTAGGAAAGCATCTTTTTAACTTCTCCAACATCAAACTTTTAATATTATTTGGATTCGGCGAAACGGAATTCGATGAAACGGAAATTCTCCGTTCGCCGAATTTTAATCAGAGCTTAATTTTCGGCGAAACGCGAGAATCGGCGAAACTGGTGTACACCAATCTACTGCATTTTTTAATCCGTTTCTTTTCATTCATCCTTGCAATCTGACCGTGAATCTATTACTCGTTGGGTAGATGCCAGTTACATGAATTTAGGTGTTACTTTAGTATCAGCTTACCGTTACGTTACTACTGTAGAATGTCGTCTACCATCATTTTTAGAGTAGGTTAGGTTATAACATGGAGCAGACCGTAACGTGACTGTAAACCGCGTCCTGCAGTGGTACGTTACCGAATTTTAATGCATCAAAAAGGGTTGTTCAGTTCGTCATTTATGCTTGACGCATGTGTGTGAAGAACCTTTCCCTCTGAAAAACACTGTATAAAGACTTTGGTATTTGACTTGAGGATAACTGTAGTTTTCAACTTTTCACCAACAATGTGCTTCGTCTGCGAAATAAAAAAAAAGCAATCTCAGCAAACTACATTATTACAGCTTTTAATTTAATTTTCATCTGTCCAGAAAGAGTTCTTGCAGATCTTGCCCTTTGTAATATTCTTTAAGCAGTTGGCGGGGCGTAGAAAGCAGTTGCAGTTATTAAGAAAGTAGGCTATTCCCAGTAACTGCTTCCATCTTGGACAGAAGACTCATCACAGGCACGTTAATTATTAATTCCGCTGCATAGCCGTTTCGCCGAATCCTGTTTCGGCGAATTGTAATCAGTGTCTTCATTTTCGGCGAAACGGGCATTCCCACTTTGCCGAAGCCTGTTTTGCCGAATATTTGAATTGCCATCTGAATTGCCAAATGAATTACCATTGAATTTAAGAACAAACCTAAGACCTCATAATATTAATAAAATAGTAAAGAACTGGTTAATAAACAACTAAAAACTATCCCTGAACTCTTGTGAGTGACATATTGCATGTGTAATACATATAAAATTAATTTTTAGGCTAATGCATTATATGCAAGACATTTTAAGCAACTTCCGAATGCAGTTAATATTGTATGAATTGATACTTTATTTTTTATTTTATTATTATTATTATTATTGTTGTTGTTTCGCAAATAAATTTATTATTATTATTATTATTATTATTAATATATATATAAAATATATATACATTCAAATGAATAAAAAGAGTATTATATTATTACTATTCTTTAAATATTATTTGAACTACCGAAGAAAACAACAGCTGAATTATATAAGAAAAATAAAATTTTAAGAGTGTTAGAATTGAGAGATTATACGATAATAATAAAAAATTATTATATAAATACACACAAGATCTATAGTATAGAAAAACAAAGTAGACTAAGATTAAAGTCACAAAGATTTCAAATACCGAAATGGAGCCATAAATATCGCCAGAGAAATAAAAAGTATTATATTCCACATTACTTTAATACTATACCAAAAGAGATCTTAATGTGTAACAGCATAAGTGAACTAAAACCCAAATTAAAAGACTGGCTTTTAGGCAACAAATAAAGTCAACAATTACATTTCAATTTCTGTTAAATAATGTTTTATACAATCATGCTCAAATCATAATGGAAGTGGTGATCGTGTAGCGGAACTTGTAACTTTGTGTAATGATATATGTTGTAAATAAGTGTGTTTTATATTTATTTTGTATTCCTGACTCATACAGGAAGTCCCTGCCAGGACTGCCGGCCAGGGTAGCGTCAGAGGCTACCAAGCTCCTTCAGCGGTTGTGGGATGTATTCTGGCTAATTCTGGACAATCTATCCGCCCCGACAATGATCGAAGGTTTCCCGGATCGAATCCCTGGGCTGGCACCTCCCTTTACCAGATATTTCTTCTCTAAAAATCTGGTAATGTTCAAAATTGAGCTGGTTCAGCCATACAAACATTAATTGCTTCGGCTGACTTAAGGCTCGTCAAAATTTCTTTAATAAAAAAAATGATTATTAAGTTATAGTTATTATTAAGTTATATATAGTTTTAAAATAATACTCAAATAATTTGGGACATAATTGTGGTGTCAGAAATAAATATTAAAAAAAGAAGAATAGATAACTATAGTATTGAAGGCTATGAGCAAAAAGCAATAACAAGGGAAGACACGAAAAGGGGAGGTGGAATAATGTTGTTTATAAATAAAAATAGAGATTTTCAAAATATAAAATTTGCTAAAAATAAAATAGATGAAAATGATTGCCTTAAAATGAGCTTTGTTTTAAAAGATCATACTTTTGAATATAATGTTATTTACAGAAAGCCAAACTTAAATAAATTAAAGTTTTTAAAGGAACTTAAACAAATTATCAACAAACAGGAAAAGGAAATAAATTCCAAATTAATCTTAGGTGACATATACAGGGTGTTCGGAAATTAGTGTCAAATATTTTGAGGGTTCGCTGTGTGATCAAAGATAAGAAGAAAAAGTCCCATAAACATGGGTCCGGAAATGCACCAGTCTTTAGTTACAGCCTCCCCAGGTTTGGGGTAAACAGTTCTTAAATACCTCGTAATGATT
>JAHWFP010259994.1:0-19043 GCA_023313725.1 Lithobius niger
TGCTCTTCTGCTTGAAATTCATGAAATTAAACCTCCGGAGGCTTTGTTTTGTCGTCGAGTGAACAAAGAGGTACGTAGCGTGAAGCCATTGTTGTTAAACTTTAATTATTTGGTGTCAATGCGGTGTTTTAAGTTTAAAATCCGCGTATCGCGTGTCACACGTACCTTTCACAGTTCAGTCCGCATGTTAGAGCAGTTCATTTTTGGGGTGTAAGTAGCGCGACTGGTGGCAGAATCGGTGGCTAACTGGACGACGCGTCGAATTTCTAACGTTAAGCCTTTACGTATAGGTAGCCTTGCTAGCAGTGATCAGACGACGGTATAGAATAAATAGCTGCTCGTAGCCAGAATTCAAAATCCGACATGGCGACCATTTCGGGGTTATCGAACCGAAGACAAATCATCGAATGCCGGCATCCAGAAATCACTTCGTCGTCTAGTACTGCAGGAAAAATTGTTCACTTTGTTCACGAGACGCGAGGCACGAGGAGAAGATCTGAGCCCGCGTTGTTGCCATGGTTACTACGTATAGGAAAGCCGCATGTTCCGGTAAAGGCGAGAAGCAGCCAGCAGAATTAGTATTAATCAAGTAAAAAAAGCTAGTGAGTGAGAAAATTGTCGTTGCATAATCCCGCCCTTACCGAATTAAATTAAATCTTGTTTTTTATGTATGATTTTCGCTGTTGTGCGTTTATTTCCTTTACATAACTTACATGGTCGTGTGTCTCTGATCGCATTATTTGTAACAAGAATGGGAGCGTCGTAAGAGCAAATGCGTCTCTTATTTGTCCACGACAGAAATCGGCTCGAGAGGGCGACACTTAACAACCTCCTACATGAGTAATGACCTTTCCCGCACCCCCGCCCCTTCCACTCTCCCTCTTCTTTCACGCGGCAAAACAACATGCCATCCTTTTGGCAGTAGAGCTCTGACGCTTCGCTTGCTGCTGCATCAGTGCATCCCAACGATAAAGAACGTCTCTTCAAAATGGCGGCAAGTACGGATGACTCGACGCTTGGCGCACGTGATGAAGGGTCGCGGTTACCAAGGAGACTCGCGCCTTTCCGCGCCAGGATGCAATTACTGTTATAATCAACGGTTCTCTATGGATGACAGGCTTTTTTTTTTTTTTTTTTTTTTACAAACTCGTTCTTTTTTTTTTGCCCCCCGTTCTTTCTTTCTTTGCAACTCGTCAGAAACGCTACCGAAAACAAACAGGAAATCGTGCATATTTATCATCGGCACGCGCTATTATGACTCCATTTCTTCCGCACCAATCGGTACAATTTGAACCCCCAAGTCGTTGCTCCTTCCTTTTATCTATCACGACAGAAGCACCACTGAGACAATCGAAGGAGAAGACACCCAAAGGAAGATCTATTTTTCATAGCCCTTAACCCTTCCTGCACATTTTAAACGTTTACGTTGGAATACGACCGAACTAGACATTTAAATGTATATGTCTTGCGTGCTGCGCCGAACGGATCTTTACTACGAGAGAAGTAAGGGATACATCTTCGGAACCAACGGGTTAGGCCTAACACAATGTGGTGAGAATTGTTTAAGTGTTGCACATCGAGAGGAAACAAACTCTCTGTTGTTGCCTGGCTGCCTGCAGATGATGATTTGATAGCTATTTATTGAAACGAGGATCTTGGTATTTACCACCTAAAAAGAAATGAACTTCATATCTCTCTAACGTCCAACGTCAAACATTCAGAACAGTGTGAGACATTAACTTCATCTGCTCGGGAATCAATTCTGGATAATATTGATCTATCCATATCACAGATTGTCGGGCTTAAATCCGAGGATTTACCCAATCCTTTATAACATTTCATTCCTAAATGTCTAATAGAACTTAGTAACCGACTCTCCGTATCGTTCGCTTCTCTGACTTTACTGGCGTCGATCCACGCTCCATATGGTTTCGTCGATTTGTTTCTGATTAGTTTGCCTGGTCGAAATTTGCCTTATTGAACTTTGACAGTTTTCATAGCAATTTTTCACCTATTTGAGGATCTAAAAACAAAGTTACCGCATTGAAAATAGGCCTACCCGAAGCATAATTTAATTATCTTTCATTTGGCACTACTAACATCTTTGTATGTGTCTTAATTCAAGAGGAGTAGAGGTAGGTTCATTATTAATTCCGTTGGCTGCATAAATTATAATAAGGAAAAAACACTCACCGTTATCCTGTACGTGTTTACTATTACGCATTTTGCTACGTGCATGAACTTAAAAAAGATTACTTTCGCATTAACTGATAACACTTCGTAAAAAAAAAACCGGAAGAGATCATGAGTATATCATGAACACACACAGTACTGTACAGAGTTTTGTAGAGTACAGCTCGAATAAATTTACTGGGTAAATTCTCAAATAAATCATACGCTAGTAAATTCTCGTTGAGTTTCTTTAACATGTTTTGCGAGTAAATTTTCGTTGATGTACTACTGTGCTTATACCAGTGTAATTTACAGAATTTTTGTACGCCGATTGATTTACCCTAATGGAAAAGCAAAGTAAGTATACCAGACGAACAAAAATTTTACTAAATACCTTTTAGGATGGTGTGATTTTAGATTGCAGTTACTTAGCGTACGTTTCTGGGTTTGTACTCTATTTTAAGCTTGGTAATTATGCTTGCACTTAATTCAGTCTTAGCATCAAACATCAGTCTTACATAAATCATCGCTTCTTCATTGCTCCATTACTTCTTGTTGAGAAACTCGATCCTCCTCATCTTGGCATTGCATAAACTCATCTTTCAATCTTGTAAGTTGATGCCACCATCCCGACTCCACTTCGCCTATTATATTTCTGTCATCTTGAATATTAGTCGTGATGGAAATTCTACTCTGCTTCCAATATTGACGTCTTTTTCTTTCATTTTTTCCTACCCGATATAAAAATGTTTTCTTTTGCGGGAACGAGT
This sequence comes from Lithobius niger, assembly GCA_023313725.1. NCBI lineage: Eukaryota > Metazoa > Arthropoda > Chilopoda > Lithobiomorpha > Lithobiidae > Lithobius > Lithobius niger. The sequence goes on from JAHWFP010259994.1 coordinate 2,943, forward strand.
GAGTGAGGGTGAATAGTGTGGGCTGGTGGAGCGAGAGGTGAGTTGGAAAGCGATGGAGCTTTTCAAAAATCGATTACTTTATTCACTAAAAGTGCTTCATTTACAAATATGACAGGTGGACATGAAAAAGCTTCAAAAGAAACTTGGGAGCTGGGAAAAGGTGGAAAGGGCCTCAGCAAGAGCAAGTCTTAACTGGCATCTCTCGAAGCATTAATGCGGGTTCCTTTTAAGTGGTCACTTCACATAATACGCAGCCAAGGCTTCTAAAAATGTCTGGTGAAAGATGGTACAAGGAATCCTAGCCAATGCGAGCCAGTATATGCGAGTACACGAGCCAGGTTTGGTCACCTTGTGTCTTGAAAGACATCGACCAAATCGAGTCTGTACAGAGCCGTTTTACAAAGACTCTACCCGATTTGAATACACCATCCTATTGCCAACGCCTAAGGACACTTTGGCTTGACTCACTTGAGCTGAGAAGATAAAGGCAGACTTCACAGCACGGTCACAGTGCAGTGGGGCGGCCCGCCACACATTAAAGAGATGTTAAACAAACCCCAAATGGAGATCTTATCATCTGTAATTCCTGTAAAAATTAAAACATCTCAGACAGAAGGGCAGAAGGACAGAAGGACAGAAGACGGAAACGGCGACGAACACCATCAAGATGGAGACAACCAACAAGCAGGTGACGGACCGTAACTGGCCGTCAACTCCAATGACCTTCAGGAGGGATACCCCCTTCAACAGGAAGATTTAGTTAGAGGGTTGCGGACTGTGGCTTTATGGTACGTCGAATCTAGGTCATTAGCGCCAACCTCAGTCAAGTTCACAGGTTCGTGTTGCCACTACACCACACATTACAGAGACGTTAATCAAGCCCCAAATCCGGATCCTATGGAATACCTGCAACCTACAAAAATTAAAAGACCCAAACAGGAGGATAAACTCATCGCCCAATTGACGCGTTAAGTTTCGCAGAATATGGAAATGGCGGCAAACAAAGAGTCAAACAGGACCCATTTTTTAAATAAACAATTGTATATCACCTTTGCCCTTTTAGTTTTTATGCGTTCCAGGCTGCACGCAGACACACACACACACGCACATCCAAGGCAATTCTTCCAACATTTTGGTGGCACATTCAGTTGTTAAAAGTTTTATTTTTTTCCAAGCTATTCCTCACCAGATACCATACATCCATTAAACACCATTCATATCTCATACTCTTAAGACTTTAGATTCGAACTCTACTTGCCAAGTAGTTGTCGACGCGCCATTGAGCCTCAGCAAACACCGGCCGCTACTTGCCAGGGTGGTTCCTATAACTATATGACTTTCAGCAAACACCGGTTGCTCCCTGAAAGGACTGAGCTGTCACCTGCATCCAAATCTGCAAGATCTGAATTGTCGAAATCACCAACCCGTGACACAGTCAGCATATAGTGCGGCATCAAGGAATGTCACCCGGCTGAGTTTCTGGCCAGCTACTCGACTTGCAAGAAGTTAGTTGCCAAGAAAAGATTTGTGACTGTCATTATTCGCGGGTCGTCCATCCATTTGTCATCATAGTCGTCTTGCAAGTCGCGAAGACATTGGGAATAATCTCTCCTTGCCAACCATCCAGCACTTAGTTCAGCTGAGACGAGCATAAGAATGTGTCTCTCTCCTCGCTTTGGTAGCGTCTTTACGGGAGATATAATGCCTGCTTCAAGCTCGTTATAGCCACGTCACGTGACTTTTATTCCTCGCAATTATTCGAATGACTTTGCCATCAGTAATGGGGAGTCGTTTGGCCTGGATAAGGAATGCATAGCAAGCAAGCAAGCAAGAAAGCGAGACCGAAGACAGCACACGCCACTCACCGACCGAGCAGACTTGGCATTATATAGTGTACTTCGCCCCTCAGCGAATCATCGAGCAGGAGCAGTCTTTGATATCAGTGGTGAGGGTGTATTTTCATCATGGTGCACCCACGGTAATGGCTTGCATGCCATCTGAGCATACATACGAGCTGTTCGTCATAAACGAGAAGTTGTGAAAGAGCGGAGAGAAATAAAAATATAAAAAAAAAACTACGAATCTGCCATGCCTTTTCAATTTGGGGCTCGTTCTCGTGCGATGATTTTAGTTAGGTTTACTCAGGAACATCCTGCAATAACTGTTTGCTGGAAAAAAGTTGTATATGAGAAGAGGTGGAGAACACACAGGCACATATTGCTCACACATAACTACTGCTGTATGATAGTAAACAAAGATGGTTCATCATTGTCATTTGTTCATAACTTTCTTTAGCTGTGCTAAGGACTTTAGTGAAATTATTAACACTAGCTGTATCCCAGGCGTAACATACGCTGGTCTAGCCGGTTACCGCATACCTTACCAATATACTTTACTGGGCAGCATGAGATGAAAATGGTCGACGTCTCATCCTGTCCCCTCCCCTGGCCCCCTCTCCCCACATTCTCCCAGTGCATGATCATATTTCCCCCTATGCGCCTACTCCCTGGTAACCCCTTTCCCCTCCCCCCATGGCTGCTCTTTTTTGGGATGGAGGACGCCACTGTTGTGTTCTGAATTATTGCCTGTTTCTCCATTCTGATACCAAGCGCAATAAACCCAACAACGATCATGCGTGCAGTGATTGTTACTCAACCATTTTTGAAAGTCTTCAAGTCGGCTCTAAGAGCTAGCACGGCCCAACCGTTCACATTGTCGGGCGCTCGCTATTTGTCTTTGCTACCGTGGCAAGAATGAACCTGCTCGACCTCTTGCTGATTGTTACAGGGCACATCCTTGAAACTATTCCACTCCGCTGTAATAGCCAACATTACGGAATTACGGAAGCATATTTCGTTTGTTACTGATTGTTACAGACATTGTTGGTCGCTCGCCCTCTTTCATTGTAGTGCATGATGATTTTCTCAGTGCCACCCAAACCTAATATACATATACACTATATACCAAATACATATATATATATATATATATATATATATATATATAATATATATATTTTCCATTTCACAAATTTATACCTCAAAGGTGTTGGAAACTAGACTTACCAACATGCACGATAGAAAGTAGTCGATTAGAGAAGGGGCTTTTCCCAGGATTTGGACCCAGAAGCTTCTGGTGAGAGAAGTGGGCCGAGAAAAAGTCCAAAATAGGCCCTAACATATACCAAAACTGCTGAAAGAGCCAGTTTGACGCTCGTACTATACCCAGACTTACAAGTCTGGCTAGGACTGTTCTGCTGTCGTTCAGCCACCGAGATCTATCCTGATCTCCGGTCTGGATTATTACTAGTTTCTCAACGATGATTTTTCAAATTTGTGATGGCCAGCGTTACGGAACAAGCAAATATATTGCATGCTTTCAATACCTCTACGATGATTTATTTTCTGTTTCACTCACCATATTCACCTTTAGTTAGTGTTTGATGCTTTGATGAATAAACGTGACAACGTACCCATGGTGTATGTGTATGGCCACAAACTATTAAGACTTGCGATCAAAAACCACAATGTTTTTTTCTTCTTTGCAACAGAAGCAAACACAAATAAATCGGTTGCTGACGAACGGTTTGTTTACCATTTGGCAGACAACAGAGATCGATTTTTCACTAAAGGCAAGCCAAACGAACAACTCGGTTCAATCTGTTTATGCCATGCTATTGACAGAGTTCAAGTAGGCGCTGCTACCAGCAGAGGTTGTTTATGAAAATCAAGATTAATTGAACTGATCGGTCGGCCCATTGACTTATTTCACTTTTCTAAATCCAATGCTGAATGGCCAACGAATCCAGCCATCACATACCAGTAATTTAATGGATTTTATTTTTGATTTAACTAACTTGCTCATTTAATAACTCTGTGAACCATTCATCAGCAGCTAATCTGTTTGTGCATGGAAGTGTTGCAAAGTAGACAAAACATGTTGTTTTAATCATAAGCCATCATTATTCATCGTGTATCCAACGCGAAATAAAGGTGAATATGCTGATTGGAACAGAAAATGTATCAGCCTAGAGGTACTGCGTGAAAAAGCATACAACACACCTTTTTGTCCCGCAACACGGGGCTTGACAAACTTGGGAAATCATCCAATGAAAAAACTAGTAATATTCCAGACATAGGGTCAGGAAAGGTCACAGTGGTTGAACGAGAGCAGAACATTCCATGCAAGAGATAGGATAGTATGGATAGTATGAAAGCCAAAATTAGTCTTTCAGCAGTTTTTGGCATGTGCGAAAGGCTATTTTCGACATCTTCTTGGCCAGCTTCCAACATCAGAAACCGCCGGGTTCATATCCTGGGCAATTCCCCATCCTGACTCGACTTAAATACAAATAAATATAAATAAATGGATTCAACCACTGGAGTGGTTGGGAGTTAGAAGGGCTTGCGGCCACTTATACTAGTCCCTGTCAATGTTAAAAATATTAAGAGGAGAACTCCGGCCTCTTTAAAAAAAACCCGTTGACAAATCTTGCCCCAAAGGTGCCTAAAACGGTCAACTAAGCACGCCTGAACAGCTTCACCAGGAAGAGTGTTCCAAATTCGTATCAACCTCAAACTGAAAAATTTTTTTCGGCAATCTAACCAAGCTGACTGAACGGCCAATTTCAGTGAATGGCCTAGAGTGGCAGAATAAAGGCAAGGATCGAAGAAGAGTAGATCGATTGGTAAAAGGCTGTGGACGATTTTAAAAGTAAGAATCAAGTCGCCACGTAGCCTGCGCAGTTCCAAAGTCTCGAGTCCAACGTAGTGGCATAGGGCAAATTCCGCATGCCAGGTAATTTCTCAGTAAATTTGCGCTGGACTGATTCCAGTTTGTCAATGTCACCCAACAACGTTGGTGACCACACCGGGGATGCATACTCTAAAAGCGGTCGCACAAAACCTTGAAGGCCTTCATTTTCGTATTACCAGAAATGAAACAGCGATCAACAATAGCGAGACTCTGAAATGCCCTGGACGCAATCCGAGTACAGTGTAAAGAAGGTTTCAAGTTTGAGGTCAATTCTAATACGCGTAGTGAGGTTCAAAATTAAGTCAGTTCATGTATACGAGATTTTGTTTGCTTCACGTGAAGTAGGGCTCAAAAAAATGAAAATGTTTGAATTCCACACTATAAAGTTATTCGTACGGCAGCTTACGAAACCACAATGATGGTGAATTCAAACAAACGTGACACGAAATCTGAAAAAACCCGTATTTCATGGTTCAGTTAATGTCTGTAGCTAAAAACGTGGATTAAGCCAAGAGATGGAAGAGGAAATAAAAATGAAATAAAACAAAACAAACGATCAGATTAGACCACGAAAACTTCCGAAACTAAAGCTGCAGGAGATCAACTACCGAGGTGAAAGGTGTATGTGGGGGTATGGGGGGGGGGGGGGGGGTAGAAAATCCGGGTGTGAGGAAGGAAGGAGTTTTAGTTTAAAAGATAAAAGGTATAAGAGCTGATCCTTCTCTGCGCCACTGGGTCACCGTCGCCCGCCTCCCTAATTATCTGGCCGGTGATCTGCCACGCTCACAGCAAACATATCACTCCCAAAACAGAGCGCTATTCGTTCCGTGCTACGCACACAGGGGCGATGAAAATGCCCCAACCAGCAAATTGCACCGAATCATTTAAATGCGTGACGTGCAAACAAATTACTAGCAAGAGTTATGGGGCCCTAGCTGCGCAACCCGGACGCTCGATTGTTCCCCCGCGACCCGCGAAGAGTTTGTGTATGTGCCGTCGTGACATATCACTCTCTTTAGCAAATAGGTACGGAGCACGAAGGATGGTCGAAGGCAGAAACACCTTGAAACAAAGTCTTGCAATAGCAGACCCGTGCTAAAAATTTGTGTAAACTAATTCCTAGCCAAATAAGAGTCTCTTACACACAACACAACAGCTATCAGTTACAATAATTACAGGTTTTATACTTTGTTTTAACAATTTTTTACTTTGCTTTACATTTATGTATTTGGATTTAACGCTTTTGCACTTGAATTTAACACTTGTGTACTTTGCTTTAAAGCAACATACCTTCCGCCTGCCTCACAACACCCACGCGACGATCACATCCGCGTATTTACCACAGCTAAGGTCAAGTGAGACGGTATAGCTTCGTTCCTCGCAGCGAAAACGTAGCTGCTGTCTCAATTGGCATTGCGCCCAATAGTCCAGCCAACGTGAACCCATTGATTGTGTCGTCACAAACCGGAATGATTCTCGTATTTTAAAATCACAATTTATAATTTTCTAGGCTAGTGTCTTACAATTTTGCTTCGGCGATCTATTGGAATAATAATTTTTATTTTTACCGGATTAGTCTATTAGATTTTAGATCTCATGGTAATTATTAGAAAATTAGTAGATGTACACACAGAGATGAAACGTCATGATTATTGTACGCGCGCAATGCATGATTTAGTGACGGGTCGTTAGTAAATAAAGTTCCATTATATTCAACAGAAAATCTCCTAGACGCCAAATTTAAAAAAAGGATTTTTAGCAAGGGAAAGACTAACGGTAAGGAAACAGACCTTTGGGGTCGTACTTGATGTGAAGGATCGAGAAAATGGCGCTGGGAGGTATATCCCTTTTAAGGTGAAAAATAAACTATATTAAAAAACGTTACAAACCTTTCGTAACAAACTAACCAGATAAAAGAGAATGGGTAAAATGGTTTAATGGGTCACAAATTCCCGAAAGACATTTCAATATCAACAACAGTAAGTCGGACAGATAGAAAATCATAGCTTGTTATTGTAATTGCAATATTAATTTTTAGACTTTGCAAGAAATTTCTGTTAGCTTTTTAATTTGTCATACGAATTTAAATTCGACAAAACTGCGAGTTTTTAACGTTGAAAAATTATTGTATAGGCCACTGAAATTGACCTTACAGGAAAGAGCATCAGAAATTATACTACAAAATCGGACTAATTTTACAACTAGATTTATAATTTTCCCATACACATTGCCTCCCTCCTTATCGGTAATGGAATTTTGGGAGGGGATCGACTATTTTTCACGGGTGGGGGTTGCAAAGTTGTGATAGTATGACTGAAAGGAGGTGATTCAAAAGGGGCAAAATTCGAGTGATGTCATTTGTGTGCGGCCCTGTATTTTCCCGTTACCTACCCGACATCGCGGCTGGCGTAGACCTTTCGTGTACGACAGTACTGGGCCTTTAGTTTCGTTTTCAGTTGTTTTCTTGGAGCGTCGTAACAGAAATTCTTGAATTATGTTGTAAAAAATTACCGTCATTCAGTAAATTACTAGCAACAATCTGCTTAATTTGTCAGCTTTAAAGCAAAGTACATAAGTGTTAAATTCAAATGCAAAAGCGTTAAAGCAAAGTCCAAAACCTAATACGTAAGTCATAAAAAGTCTTATCATTTTGGGCCTTTTAACATCTGGGGCCTTTAGAGTCTCTGGCAGGTCTAACCTTGGTGGTACGGCATTCGTGTACCCAAACCTCTTACCACATCCATTCCTTGGCCGTTTATTGTACACTGTATTTACATGTAATTGCGGCTGGCTGTCAGTGACTCCCCAGTCCTTGCCAGACCCGTTGCTATCGCAACAAATATTATTATTATCTTATTATCTTAAAAGTGCACAAATATGTGTAAAAACACAACGTTTCGGGAATTGCTGAAACCCGTCATCAAGTGCCAAGAAGTTTAAAAGTACAGCACACGTATCATGCCATGGTCAAGGCCAACACAAATACGCAAACAAATTTCTAATCAGAGAAGATCAGGTTAGCTATCGAAGTGACGAGAGTGAAATTTCCTATTGGGTCATATTGAGTCCCTGAAATCTGTACAGCATCTTTTATAAAAAAAAAAAAAAAAAAAAAATACCTTAATAGGCTCCGAAAGAATCCTTACTTGGAGCGACTTGTTCTCCTAAATCTCAAGTCCCTGACTTACGACAGTTACAAGCCGACCCTTCCTTGACGTTTTCCTTATTGCACGGCTTTGTGGATTTCGAATATTCTTCCTTTTTCGAGGTACTGTCAAGGAAAAAAATTCGTAGCCACTTTTTGAAGTACGTAAAAAATGCAGCAAATAAAAATTTTCGAAAGTTTTTCTTTGTAAACCGCGTAATAAATACCTGGAGTAGCCTCCCGTACCAGGTTGTGTCTGATCAAAGCCTAGAAATCTATAAGCGTGTTCTGCGGAACTGAGACCTTTTTTTTGGCACCTTTTTTAAATCGCATTGATGGCGATTAACCGGCGATGCTGGATTAGAGGGGGGCTGGGGATTGAGACTTAACGGAGCGTCGACAGCTATGTCATGTGCGCCAACCTCAGCCACAGTGCAGTAGTCTGGGTTGCCACTGCACCACACATTACAGAGATGCTAAACAAACCCAAATCTAGGCTCTACCTCCTGACTGAGGTTGGCGCTAATTACCAAGTTGTCGACGCGCCATTAAGCCTCAATCCCCCCCCCCCTCTACCTCCTGCTAAAATAAAATTAAAAAATAAAACCCGGACAGAGGGACAGAATCATCGCCCAATGGACGCGCTAAGTCGTGGAAGATGGAAACGGTGATGAACACCAATAAGGTGGTACAAGCACATGATGGACCGGAAGTAGCAGGTGACAAAAATGGCATTCACGAGGGAATTTGCCCTTCCAAAAGGTAACAATGTGCTTATGGTGTATCAGCTTGATTAAATTTCATCTTAGTCCAGTCGTAATTTGTTTTATACTAGAGGAAGCCCGTGCTTTGCACGGGGCCGGTCACATTTCCCGGGACATTTTCCAGGCACTCTTCCCGAAGACTTGTCAGGTTGATCGACCACTCATGCCTGGCTCCTTAGTGGCTGCACGTAGAGTGGGAGAGTGCATTTTCAATGCGGGCGCGAGGAGGGGAGAAGTGGTTTTCCTTTAGGCTTTCCTTTTCCTTTTAGCCGGTCTCCGATATTATATATATATATATATTTTTTACTTTTACGTCAATCTAAAACATCGTTCGCTTAATTCACTCTAATTGGCGTCCATCCTTGCTTCAGATAGTTTATTAGGTTACCAGAGCATCACAAAATCGTTGTACTGATTATTTTTGAAACAAGCTGATTGCAGTTGTTGCTCATAGTTCGTTCCTTACATTCTTCAGCGCGCCTGTATTCACCTGTCATTGAAAACGTACGACTAGTTTGTTTGTTTTCATATTTGTACGCCAACTCATCCGGACGTACGGCCCCTACGAAGGTAAGAGTAGAGCCAAATGAAAGATTGAGAGAGCAAAGCGAGAATCGCGTTGACATGGTTTTCTTTACGTGGAATCGCTTTGCTCGCTCAATCCACGCACCTCCTTGCTTCAGAAGCGCGAATGTTTCACAACCCGTTTAAAACCTATAGATCTGCTTTTTTCGTGTGTGCAGCAGTTAAAGCAAAACCTATATGTGAACGCAGTTTCCAATTTGTGAGTGGGCGAAAAGAATGTGATCCAGTTGCCCTTGGCCTGAACAAGAACACACAAAAACATGATATAAAAACCCATATATAATTTCAACGTAAACGTTGGCGTCTTGTTCACAAATCATAGTAAAAAGTATAAAACTGGGCTCCGACCTCAACCAAACTATAAAGTTGAGGCCATCTAGACTAGATCAACATGTTTTAAGATCTATACATGTCATGTTGCTGATACTAAGTAAGGGGTGCCACATAAGGTTAGCCCCCATCTCACCATAGTACACTAAGCATGATCAAGAAAAAATACGAGTGCCAATAGGTAGCACATTTTATTGTGGGGTTACACTCACAAGCTCAGTATTCAGTGTTCGCTCCATTGGCGTCACGAACAGCGTACGAAGACAAACGTGACTCAAAAAGCTCCGTGTTCAACTCCAACGATGAGCTCCTCCATCCTGGTATGATCAAATCGAGTTGCCAGAGGTTCAGACAAGCATCCTTTTTTCAACATTGTCCTTCGAGCTGGATCCAAAGTTTCATATTCAGATCGGGAGAATTAGGCCACTCTTCATTACACATTTTTTAGTCACTAGTCTTAATACCCTGCTCGTCTTCAATCTGTTAGTGACGCCCATGGAGTGAACACTCGATATTTAGCTTGTGAGTGTAAACCCACAATAAAATGTGCTACCTAACAATACGTTCAATTTTTTCCTACCAAGCTTAGTTTTTCTCTGGGAAGGTGGAGGGGCTATCATTGTTTGGCACCCTGTATGATGCAAAATTTGCTGCCTTTTAGGGTTTATTTTTACAACCAAGTTTGCTTAAACAGTAACTTTACCTTCAACTTTGACGTCATGATCATTTTTCAGATCACTTTTTTGCGTGGTTCAGAATAAAAAATTCAAGTAACGGCGATGAAAATAGGCCTAATCGAAGCGTAATTTAATCATCTTTCATTTAGTGCTATACTCTCATCTTTGTAGGTGTCTTCGATCCGGAGGAGTAGAGGTACAAACACGCACGCACGCACACCGTGTGTTTTTAATGATGTAGATTGAACTACCAATATTCAGCCATTTTTTACATTTTGGCAGTGACTGCATTACAAATAATGCAAAGAATTAGAACGGTAAAACGTGACTGCTTGTGCTCGACGAAGACACTACTCGGCACATCGTAATTTGGCGCAGCCGTCGATTTTTTTTCGTTACCTGAACAAACCTTTTTTTTTTTTACCAACTCACTAAACGACTTGGTTGTTTTTTTTTAAGGATTTTATTTCATCGTGTTCAGCCTCTCCCTCGGTGGCCTTTCTTCCGGAAAAAAAAGTGTTTCAAAACGAATGTATTTTTATTTTTTGCTCCTAACAGAGACGGTTGCCCTGTGTTTAATCTTCGTCGCCCGGTTTGCTCATTAGAGAATTTTCAGGGCAGCAAAACTCCTGATAATGATGAGCAACGAAAACGTTTCCTTGCCAACGATAAAAGTGCATCGTCACGCGTTTATTGTGAATAAAATCCTAATGACGGAAATAAACGCAGCGGCTAAACGAAAAAGGACAAAAAAAAATTAAAGCGACATGAAAGTTACAAGAAGAAAGAAAAAAAATAGAATAAAATAAAATAAAAGATAAGGGAGAGGGGGAGGGATGAGGGTAAAACGTTCATTCGTTTTCCCGCGAAAAGCAGAAAGACGTTAACCCTAAAGTTGTCAATGGTTTTAGTGTCAGTCCCCATAGGGTCTTTGAAACTCGTACTCAGGTGGAGCCTTGGAATTCTCACGGGAGCTGTAACCAAGTTTGGTGCGGACATCGCTACGATCTTGGGGCGTTTTCCATTGCCAAACCGACGAACCCTGGAGTCAAGATAAAAAGAACGATACCCACTTACCTCCTGACGGAAATAAAATCCGCTGCCCATTTACAATGTGTCCATTGTACCATTTTTATTGTAATCATTACCACTCTTTTCTCAGAGGAATACTTGGAACACCTTTCAACCGGCGTAATTTTCTTTATTTTTTCCTTGTTATTTGAGATGCCGTTAACTTTCGAAATAACTATGGGCTGTGAAATATTGCACTTTATTTTATTTTATTGTGTATCACACAATCGATTCAACAAGTTTGATTACCCTTTTACACCCTCATGTTCGCATATCAAATAAAACTGAAAAATTTGATAGCATATTCAATCACTTGTTCCAGGTAATTAACGTGGATGAAAGGGAAGGGTTGCCTGAGCATGAACATATTTTACAGCGTTGAATTCAGTTTATTATTGTTATTTAGAAACAAACACAAGGACAGTCATAAAAGTGACAAAACCCACTCACCACAAAAGCAGATCCCGCGTGTGGATTAGGGCCGCACAAAATGTAAATCAAACAACCACTGAGATATTTCCAACAATCAGAACTAGGGACTACACGCGGGAAATTATTTAACCCCCCCCCCCCTAAAAAAATATAATTATAACAATAAAAACAAAAAAGAAGAAAACAGTTTACATGTCCAATACATTGCTACTTCCCTCTTCGAAGTAGCAATATTCGGATCAATGTTTGAAACCACGTTGATGTTCGGATCAGAAGTGCAGTTTCAAACCAAAGAATTCATACCACTCCATCTTTGTATAATGCCCAACGAATCTCGAACTGTTATTTCACGTATCAATTCAAGTACAATTCACTCAATCTTTATATTTGGCATTGATCATGATCGATACTCTACAGCACTGGCACTGTTCAATTTTCAAATCGTGTAGGAGTTCCCATGAAATCGTAACTTAATCCATAAATGGGTTGAATCGTTGTCATTACCATATTTGCGTTACCACTTGGTACCAATTCAGTGTATTCTACCAAACAGAATTTTCGGGTAAAAATTCCATAAACGCAGAATATAAGATGGCGTCGTCGTTGCACAAAGAAGTATAGTGTTGTTGAGGTACTCAAATTCATCCTGCCGCTAATTTCGTTTGCTTCAGCGTTGGTATTTCGTATTAAGTTAGGCATAAACCGCATATTTATGTCACTCGTAAAGAAAGTTAACCGTAAAAGTTTTGAATCCTGACGAAAAGCAACCGTAAAAGACAGACGATTCAGGAAGGCCCAAATATGCTCATAGTGAATATGAAAGCAAAGCCCATCCAAGTTAGCTACACTGTATACATCTGTGGTTGGTTTGTCGGTAACCATTCAACGACGAGTAAAGCTATCATTTATGTGAAACAAAAAAAGAGATATGAATCTTAGCCAGTTTCAAACACGCTTCAGAAAACCTATAGACCAGAGCTGATTGCAGAAAGTTATTCTCTAAGCAGCTGTCCATCAAAAAAAATCTTCTTTACGAAAAAGCAGCATCTTGTATCAACCACTTACACCATTTGTTCGCTTTACACCATCTATCAGCGAATTTCTTGCATAGAGTTCTAATTTCTCTCCTTGACCATGATTAGTCAACTATCCGTCCCCATTTTAGGGTGGTGAACAATATGGCCATGACGAGTGGTTCATTTCTTCGAGGTCTGTTCGGCAATTGGCCAAGTAAATCGCATCGGTACATTTTTAACTGGTGAGTCGCGACATCTACTGGCAAATAGTGGTAACAGACAAAACGGGGGGGAGGGGGGGGAGATGAGGCTTAATGGCGCGTCGACAGCTTGGTCATTAGCGCCAACCTTAGTCACAGTGCAGTGGTCCGGGTCAGACAAAACGGCTGATAATTTTCATTTTACGGAGATTTGCGTGGCAAATTTTTATTAGCTTCAAAATTATATTTAAACTAGGAAACAGGCTTTGGGCCTATTGTAGGCGGAGCGGATAAAAATTTATTTTAATTTTGTACTTACTCTCATTTTAATGACTACAATACTTAATAATGTTCCTTAAAAATCTGGGTGCAATACTCGGTCGGCTACGTTTGAGCTATTTGCCTTTTTTCTCCGCTCGCTCCGCCAATAATTTTTAAAGTTACCACTCAGCCATAATATTAAGCTATTTCTCTGAGCTTGGAATACATAACGACAAGTTTGTGTATCCAGAGAGTGTTCGAAGGGAAGGAACGTTGGCATTCTTTTAACTGTTAAGTATTGCCCTCGCCTGACGGAAAGTGGCAACAGGACAAATTATTCGAATCAGTAGCGCTTTCGGCGGCCATTTTGTCCACCTAGTCGCGAATGCTATTTTCCATCCAACATCCAGCCGGTGCTGTAGTAGAACCCTACCCTGACTAATAATGTGGTGGCTTGGCGATAGGGCAACAGTGTTATCACATGGAGAGTGGCACAGTAATAGATTGATGTTCGCTCCAGATTAAGAGGAAGAGCAGTTGTCCTCTGCAGAGCAATGGCTCACACTTTATCGCATGTATGCGCCTGCCGTATGGTTGTATAAGTTATGCTTACATATTTTAGCTTTTAATGGAGCTATTTAAAGAGAAAGTCGTAAACCACCACCTGAATGTCATTGGTGTCACCTGATACTTACGGTCCATCATGTGCCTGTAGAATGTCACCATCTTGATAGGGTTCATCGTCATTTTCATTTTCCGCGAGATTTAGCGTATCTATCAGGTTATGAGTCTCTCCTCCTGTCCGGTTTGTATTTTTTTTATTTGTGCAGGAGTTACAGATATATGATAAGATCTAGAATTGGTATTTGTTTAACATCCCTGTAACGTGTAGCGCAGTGGCGCAGTTCACCACTGCACTGTGACTGAAGTTGGGACTAATGACCTAGCTGTCGACGGCCCATAAAGCCTCAGTTCCCTCCCCCCTGCCTGTCGTAAAACAAGTTTGTCTCTTCTCTCTAAACGGCAGGTTACAACCAAAAACCAGCAGGCTTTTTTATGCTGTTGGAACGAGGTTTAATTTTACACGTCCGCAATTCAATCAAAGCTAAGTACCCACTAGAAGGCGCTGCATTCCACTCTGATCCATACACGGAGAAATTAAGAAATTCTTTGAGCGCAAACAGGAGGGAAAAAAACCTAAATCGCATCGCCATCAAATACCATCGACCTAAAACTTCAACGCTGAAACCCCCATCCAAGGCGGTTTTTAATTACTGGTTTTCCTCTTGAAGGAAGCTATAAGCGAAACAAACAATTAATTTATAACTACGTTAATTGTAATTCCCCGCTAAAAGTAGGATAGCCAAAAGCGAGAGAGCGGCTCAGCGCAACTCAAGAGTTAAAAGCGTAACAAGCTAGAATGGCTGCCAAAAGCAACAACCAAGAAACCCTCTGCACTTCAATCCCCGCCCCAAAGATAAAACTAATTTGGAAAGTGTGCATACAAATGAGTTTGTGTGGCAATTACGAAGCAATTACGCAAAGAGAGAGGCAGAGAGGCAGAGAAGAGAGGAAACTTGAAGTCTGACTTCTGGTGGTGCGTCATGAAGGATTTAGGCGTTATAGAGGTTCAGCACGAAATAATTAGACCAATAAATTAAGAGAGCAGCCGAAGGAAAAGACGAAAGGGAAAGAACGAAAAGAGGACGACGAAAACGATGACGTGGTCGGTTTTAGAACTCGTGCATGAAAAGAATGAATGAATGAACGAAGGGATGGCGAGTGGAGAAGCACAGTAAGGAAGTCAACCTGAGGCGACGTCGCTCTACTTTGGTTGTGTGAACGCTCACAGCCGTTGGAAATTAAGCTAAAGACAGGAGAAACAACGAAACGGAAGTGGGACAGAGGAACGGTGGAGGAGGTGGAGATGTGACGGGAAGCACAGAGATCGGATTTGGGTTGTGGTGACGCCGTGTACGAGCTCATTATACAAATCAGCGAGTCAGATTCAAAACAAAGAGACAGTTACGAAGCCTACGTCTTGTTGGCAGAAGGGTTCATTATTTCGGAAAGGTTGAGGAAATCGGAGGAAAGACGTTGTTGTTTCATACGGAATTCGTGAAGACTCACGTTTTTCTCCCTTCTCCCATTCGCCTCCTATTTTCGTCATCCTTAAAGGTGGGTAATAAAGATGATGGACGGTCTAATTTCGGAAGGAATTCGGGAATGAATAAAGCGAACTTTTGTGTGTCGCATCAGTTTCATCAAATAAGTCAGGACGGGACAACAATTTTCTGTGTGTCGCTTACGTTTAACAAAATACATCAGGACGGGACAACAATTTTTTGTGTATCGCTTACGTTTCACAAAATAAGTCAAGACGGAACGTAAACTTTTATGTATCGCTTTAGTTTCATCAAATAAGTCAAGACGGGACGAGAACTTTCATGTATCGCTTTAGTTTCATCAAATAAGTCAAGATGGGACGAGAACTTTTATGTATCGCTTTAGTTTCAGCAAATAAGTCAAGACGGGACGAGAACATTTAGTGTATCGCTTTAGTATCATCAAATAAGTCAAGGCAGGATGAGAACTTGTACGTATCACTTTAGTTTCAACAAATAAGTCAAGACAGAACGTAAACTTTTATGTATTGCTTCAGTTTAATCAAATAAGTCAAGAAGAGACGAGAACATTTGAGTATCGGTTTAGTTTTATCAAATAAGTGAAGACGGGATGAGCACTGTTTGTGCATCACTTTGCGTTCATCAAATAAGTCAAGATGGGATGAGAACTTTTATGTATCGCTTTAGTTTAATCAAATAAGTCAAGAAGAGACGAGAACATTTGTGTATCGGTTTAGTT
>JAHWFP010259994.1:19053-34993 GCA_023313725.1 Lithobius niger
TCATCAAATAAGTGAAGACGGGATGAGCACTGTTTGTGCATCACTTTAGGTTCATCAAATAAGTCAAGATGGGACGAAAGTTTTATGTTATCCCTCAGGTTTAATCAACTAAATCAAGACAGGATGACTTCCTGTCGTCCTCTTAGGAAAAATTTTCTAGGTAAAACCACGGACTTGTAGACGATATATGTATTAAACTAATTTGTCTACAAAACATACGTTATATATGGTCAGAAGTTACATCATTTTGCTCACAAAAACTAGTTTCTGCCATTCCCAACACAAAGAGGTGATGGTTTCTTAGTGAATTTCAACACCTATGCTTTTTATTTAACGCAGATTTTTGGTTCAGTTTGTCATTCGAGTCCTCTGTGGACATAAAATCACAACGCAATTCGATTTTGCATCCTCTTGATTGAGACCAAGGCTGTGACAAAGCGGATATGCTTTCCTTGCTTTTCTCGAGTTCTAAGGAAAACCTCGTGAAACTCGCGTTTCGTTAATGGACATTTGCATGTTTGCGTGGATTACTGTGATGCCTGTCCCCACTGTGAATTTGTAACAATCGCCAGTGGTTTACGAGTGAAAGATGCTACCCAAAAATACAAATTTATAAATCCAAATGCAAAGCGAAACAATACAGCAATGAAATAATACAACATAATGGCTGGATTGGAGATCTGGATAATGCTGGCTAGGGTCCGTCAGTTCAGGAGCCATCCTACCACAATGCAAGATTGGGACAATACTGCAATGAAGTAATTCAAACAACCATGCAATGGGTAAATAATGCGGCCATCCTACTCAATGCAAAATAATACTTTAATCAAATAATTCAACGTAACAGTCATCGGGTAAATAAATGCGGGCTACCAATTTCGCTTCAGCACCCATCTTGCTCAATTCAAGTTGAGACAAAACTACAATGAATATTTCAGTATAACCGTGCAATAAATGGGTGAATATCATCGGCCATCACCTTCACTTCAGCTGCCATTGTATTAAATGTAAGGTTGAAACAATACTGGCATGAAAAAATTCAACGTAACCGTGCAATGGGTTAGTACTGTTATAGCTACCATCTTTACTTCAGCCCCATCCTACTCAGATACAAGACTAGACAATACTACAATGAAATATTTCAACATAACCGTGCAATGGGTGAATACTGCAGGCTAACACATTTCAGTTCAGTGGTTGTCTTACAGAATTACAAGAGGAAACAATACTACAATGAAATATTTCAACATAACCGTACAGTGGGCGAATACTGCGAATACCTATACTTCAGCACCCTTCCTATACATAAATGCAAGATTTAGAGAATAATGGAATGAAATCATTCAAGATAACGATGAAATGGGTGAATGCTACCAACCACCCTTCTCAGGATCCAGAGATAGTACTCTAGCGTAACCATGTGTGGTGCAGTGGCAACGCGGACCACTGCACTGTGACTGAGGTTGGCGCTAATGACCAGGTTATCGACGTGCCATTAAGCCTCAACCCCCCCCCCCATGCAGCGGATGAATACTGCAGGATGCCATTTTCAGTTCAGTCGCTATATTATGCAAATGCAAGATTGAGACAACACTATAATGAAAGGATTAAACATAACCGTGTAGTATGAGTAAAAGCTGCCAGCTACCACCTTCATTTCAGCAGCCATCTTACGTAAATGTAACAGTGAGAAAATACAACAATGAAATAATTCAGTATAACCGTGCAGTGGGGGAATATGGCGACCTTCCACCTTCAACTCAGCGCTCATCCAATACAAATACAAGAAGTGACATTACAGCAAAATAATTCAACATAACCTTAACTGCCGGAAAATGTTACAGGCTGAAACGTTTTCAGGCTGTGGGTTACTGTTGGCTTAATTTGGGATGGAAGGGTCCAGAACGCTGTTCCGGTTCTTTTTCAAAATCTGTATTGGCATTCCAGTTGGGTTTAAGTCCAGCAGTCAGCATCACTGAAAATCCTAAGCTTGTGGAAATTTGTCATCACCACATCCTCGCCAAATCCTGATTAATTAATGCACAATTTAGAGTTAATGCATAAAAACGCAGATGAAAAGCTTCCTCAAAAACATGCAATTTAAATTAAAAGAAACAAGTAAAATTAGTTTTCACCTTGCTGCTAACGCATTCCGTTTTTCTTATTTTTCTTTATTCTTTTACACACATCGTAGGCTCGCAGTCAGCAATCCCCGCGATCATTGTTAAACCTGTTGTTCTGGCAACAAATTGCTTATTATTATTAATATTATTAAAAGCCAATATTATTAAGACAATGTAATAGCACTCGTTTTTATCCTCAGAAAGAGATGAAAGCTACTTTAATATAAACCGTACTGTCCAAGGGGTGTTTTAGTTTATAACAGTTCTGCGTACGTAACTCGTTGGGTAAAAACATTTCTATAATTAAGAAAAGGCTACTTGAATAGTTTCTTAATAAAAAATTCTGCAGACATCCCCTTTCCCCTAAAGACTGTAGCCGTTCTTGTCCTTTTAACATCAGAAATGGAAGGGACTAGGTGCAAAGGGGCTGAAAATAACCAAAAATGCAAAATAGAGAAAAACATAGCAATAAAACAAGTCAACGGACAAATAACTGAGTGAGGGTTACATCCCAGTGGACGCGCATGACTGGACATGCAGACTCACGGTAGTGGACCCGAGGAACCACGATCACGCAATCCATTCGTAAGCAATTCAGAACCGTGCACTACCGCGGATCCATAATTAAAAGTGCAAACGGGATCCATTCTACAAATGCTGTACTCCAGATGCCGGGGTCCAAGTCCCAAACACTAGAGTCCAGGCAGCAAAATTTACCAAAGACTTTCTAATGAGAATTGCTGCTGGCACCCGTTCTTCAAATGCTTTAGTCCCGGTGTCGGGACCCAAGTTCCAAATACTAGAATCCCGGCCGTAAAAAAATACGTTAAGACTTACTAATGAGAATTGCAGCCGGGACTGCTGGTACTCTAGTATTTGGGACTTGGGTCATGGCACCAGGACTAGAGTATTTGAAGAATGGATCTCAGTTGCACTTTTAATAATTATTAGCGTAAGTCTTAAATATTTTTGCTTGCCAAGACACTATCATTTATGAAACGAAGAAGCGACATAACTTGTTGACGTCTTAACTTGCTGATTTCAACTCTGGCCACCAAGATCGCTGCCACTTCAGCATCCAGCTCGTCGACTACAAGAGCTTCAAACATCCAGTCCACCACATCCACTATGACGTTACCTTGCTTGAAAAAATTCCGCCAAAGTCTGTATTTCTGCAGGTGACAGGTGCAGGTCACCGGGTGCCTGTCAGGAATTATTTCCTTGTGGTAACCTACCAATATAACGTCCTCATAGACAAGCATATATTATTCTTGTTTCAGCTAGAACTGTATACTTTTAATTTCTTTGTCCTTTCAAGGAATTTAATTGTCTTAAACTTTCAGAATGTTGATCATATAGCGCCTAGTTGAAATTAATATTTACCAGAATGTATCTTCATTTGCTTTTTCATTCTTCGCCATGTTCTTCCTTGTTATTTTGCTTACACAAAACCACAAATCAACCGCGCTTTTGCTTCATGATATGCCACTTTCAAACTCCTGGTATGTACAGCCTAATTTGTTCCTGAACCGCTTATCTTCTAAACCTGCTCTTCACTCTAAACGTTGCCTCAATTTCTGCGACAATTACAGTCTTCCTCGACGTCAGTCACTTTCACGTTAATTAACAACTCGGTGAGTGATGGTATCGTCTGACACGTCTGTTTACGTCTCTTCCAACAGCCAAGAAGAATTAATCAACATTGGGTCTCTTAGAAGTATGAGCGTAAACTAAGATCTGGAAAGAGGAGAACTAAACTACATTTCATATGGCAATTCGTGATTTCATTTCGGATTGCTACACTACGTGTAGTATCAACAAATCATAAATATTCTTGATGTGGGTTACACTTTGCGAAACATCGCTGTCTATTCAGAGCTACCACACAAAAACTGTGCATTGAAGTATACGAGGAATACCCTTGGGAAACAGGAGGCATTATGGCACGTCGACAGCTAGGTCATTAACGCCAACCTCAGTCCCAGTGCAGAGGTTCATGTTGCCACTACACCAAACATTATAGAGATGTCAAACAGGGTCCAAATATAAATCTTATCATACATTTTTACTCTCTGCAAAATTTTAAAAACGCCGGACAGGACGACAGACTCATGGCTCAATTGACGCATTAAGGAATTGAACCCTTAGGACAGAGGACGCTTGAGAGTATTAAGACTCTTTAACAGCGGGAGACAGAATACAGTTGTCCAGCTAGGCGAATATGACCACTATAAAATGCATTCACCTTAGGTTGCTTTCGTACAGATCGGGGGCAGCCACATCCACATTTAATGGGATACGGGCACTGATTTTGCCTTCACACGAGTTGCCCTTAACAAAGGAATGGCGGCAAATTAAAGTAATATTTGGCAGTAAAGCTTGTGCCAGTTAGAGATTCAGGGCATTGATCGGAAACTAACTTTTGGTTTCGACGGCTGGTGTCCGGGCCGGCACTCACACCTTGTTGTAGTCATACCTGCTTTGTGGAAAGTCCGCTTGTGCAACCATCACTTAAATGCTCCTGAGAATCTGCGCATACATTGGCATAGTTGTCACCAGCTCCTGTGTGAAAGCAGTGTCGTTCTCTTATGATATAATAATATGTGGCGCGGGCAAGTTACAAAATGCTACAAAATTTGCTGTAAAAAAAACACACCCCAGCAATTTCTGTCACCGAAGAACAAAGTTTATACTAAAAGTTCATCACATAGTCACGACCACATTGTGAAAAGTCGAAGCACGTTTCTTTGACCTGACTTAAGTGTGGCGTTGATTTCGTGATGAATTTGGAGCTTAATTATTGTGAGCTTTAGTTGAATTAAATTGTTGTTTTTAAGCAAGTGTTTGTTGATGTTTGTAAAATAGTATCAGCACTAAGAGACATAACGATCAGAAACAGTAAGCTACTACAGTGCACATAAAATAAACAATTTGAGACGTTCCGAAGCGATCCCCCATTCGTTATCAAGCAATAAAAGATAAGGCTAAGAAGCCAAAGTCAAGTAAACTTTATAAAATCCATCGCAATCCATGCTTTAGGTTCATTACTCACATGTATACTCACATGTTTTAAAATTTATTCAGATTGAATATTAGTATCCCCCCGACAGCTACCATAATCTATTGCATAATTTGTATTCACTATGTGAACAATAAACTTTACTTCACTTCAAAATTTTTCCGAACTTGCAGTTCTGATTTAGATTGTGCTGCTTTACAGTTAGAACAATACCAAAATAAATCCTCCATCTGATTTCTACAACTTTACCCACGTGATGGAAACGAACTTGCATCGTACACCGATTTACGAAGTTACAGTTTAGTTGTAAAATAGGTATGGAGCGTTTCAAGACCCATGTTGACACAAGCTTCAAGGCCTATATATATATATACCAAATTGTAGCCACTAAAGACCGACGCGTACGGTTAAACAGGCATCCACGCGTTCGGTATCAAGTTCTCAACTCTTACTTGCAATTCGCGATACAATTTTGCAAATGCACGTTGTACTAAACGCAGAGAACCTTATCAAAGAGTGTTACCCGCTCGCTAACGTTCGTTCCCCACTCACCGCGTGATTCCCACTTTGAAGTTCAGCCGAGGTCGTTGGCAATAGGATAATACCGAATGAACCAAAGTCCCAGAAGTGGTAAGCAATTAGACACTGGTTGGAAGCAAAGGGGGTGAGGGGGGAACGAGCGGAGAACGTGCGGTGAGGTGAGTATCTAGGCGTTAACGTTCAGTTAGAACGTTATTGGGTGTGATAAGAGGGGGTGAAAAGGGATATTTACAATACATTACGCAGGCGATGTTGAAAACGGGAGAATCCATTCTTAATGGCGGAACCGCGTCGAAAACTCGTGGAGGGGGAAAGAGGCGGCTGCTTGATGCAAGGTGGGCCTGTTTGGCCAACACGGGGGCGAGTTAATTTCGGATCGTGGACTCGTAATTTAGATCCGGGGAAAGTGGAGCGGACATTTACACCCGCGCGCTCTAACCACAAATAACCACGAACAATACATAATTATAAGTCAGCAGTGACTCTGTTGCCTCAGCTCTGTACGAATACAAATTCCCGTTTAATTATACGCGGCTGCATGCGTGATTGTGTTGGTTGTTCCTGCTCCGCCATGGCTGTATGTTAGTGTGAGTGTGAGCGTGAGCGCGCGCGTGTGTAATATTCATTAAGGAAACCTGAATGAGAAAAGGCAAAGAGCAGAGGTCTAAGGTTTGTTGTTAAGGTATAACTTTTGTTGCTCCCAGAGTTTTCGAATGGATGCAGGTGTTTAAGATATGGCCCGACTTAAAGCACAACGACTGCAACCTTTTGAGTATAAGGGGATGGCAAGCTGGAAACTTGCAAAACTTTGTATTATTCTTACTGGCCATAAAATTTCAAGCCGGACAACTTGGAACCCTCGTAAGATGCAATTTACTTTAATATTTTCGAACCCCAATCCGGTTCTTCATCAGTTAAAAACCATAGAAACTACAACAACAATTTGCTAGTATGACCCTCAAATACACACATTAAAAACGTAACAAATTCGGCACTATCCCAGATTTACAGCAGGTAGAATCAGGCCATAACCATGGCCACTAAACTATTCGGCCCGTCCTACCACGATATTAGAGGGGTAGACAAAATGGCCGCTACCACGAGTGGCCCATTTCTTCGAGGTCTGTCCGGAAATTGGCTAAACTAACTGAATCTTTGCACGGTGAGTCGTGCCATCTATTGGCAGCTAATGGCGGTTTTTAAAATATAAATTTTATTTTTTTTCGTAGATTTGCGTGACACATTTTTATCAGCTACAAAAGTATTTTAAAATATATTTTTTAAATTATCACCAACTACAGTTAAGCTATTTCTCTGCGCTTAAAAAAAAAAAAGAGACACTTTCGTGTACCAAGAAAAGTGTTGCTAGGGAAGGAACGTTGGCATTTTTGAACTGTAAGTATCACATTCGGTTGACAGAAAGGGGCAACAGAACAAATCAATCACGTAAGCGGCGTTTTCGACAGCCATATTGTCCAACCTAGTCACGTATGCTATTTTTATTTCAAGATCCGGCCGGTACTGTAGTAGAGCGCGTCAAACTTCCACATTTTTCTGATGATGTGTTTTTACCGATTCTTCCATGGCTAGCACATTTTTTGTAATATCAAGGGCTCGGTAATGGTAAATAGTAATGGTCCAAGCTTCACGTGTAAAACGTAACATGTAGTTTTTTCTTAAATGAACCCCCACTGATTCAGCTCGCCAATCTGGATAGTGTCCAATGTCAGCGAAGTATCTGCCCACAGCATTGCTGCGATCGGTGTCCGGGCCGAAACTTCAACTAGGCTGGGAATTCGTTTAACCCGATAAGGTAACCTGTCCAAGGACAACACTTACCCCTTTATCCAATAATTAAGAAATAAGTTTGACGCTTTGTATTAGACACATTACCAGATTTACTACTGTGTAGTATTTTTGAGTGAAATGGTACCCTGGATAGGACAACAACGTGGTAACAAAATGTATAAGTGCAAGTGTTAGAACGGAGTTTTGTCAATTTGTCCCGATTTTAACTAAAGCAAGTTTATAATATACACATTAACTTCTACGTAATTAACATTGTACAACGTTTCTGTGAAGTGTATCTAACTTCTGTTTTTCCCGCCCGAATTGCTGCACGAACTTCTGGATATTACTTTCCTGCATGTTAAGGCATGATTTTTGCTTTTTTCAAGCATGTTTTTTCGCATGAATGCATGTTTTATATTAAATAAATGTACACAATCGCTGTAAATTTTATTTATTTAAACCTTCGTTGAACCTTAGTATACATTTGTATTCATTCTTCAATGCCTGTTTCCGCTAGCAGTCTCGGTCTAGTGGAGCCCTGGTCACTACTATGACAGTTATAAAGGTCTATTGAGTCATCTTTAAGTCAGCGGAGAAGTGGCCCCTTTCGATAATCAGTGATCTGAGCACGAATTGGGTTGCCAGTTCGAATCCGGGTCATGCCACGCCGACGAAACGTAAGTGCATAAAGGTGGCTTACTGTACTACGTTATTCCTACTGTATAATTTTTGTTGTTTGGCTTCTTTTCTTTCCATTTTCCTTTTTATGTATTAGATTACCTATAACCGCTTTCTAGCTACCAAACTTACATAATTTCTTCTGGACTGTAACCTATGTTCACTGTCATGCAATGCCATCAGGAGCGGTTTGACCTATTAAATGAGGTAAAGTTACCCAGAATGCAGAAGATGTCCCTTGCGAGGTACTTCTCAGTTAGCATTGAGGAAGTAGGCAATGGGTATCATTACAGGAAACAGACGGTGCCACACGTTCTGGTCCCAAGCTGTACTGCAGCTTATGTGCGATGACGATTCGCTTGCTTGTGATATTAATAATGTAGACACCAACACGTAGCACTCTGATATTAGTTTTCTGTACAGCCGAAACGGCTGAGAAGACTCCTGCAACGACTTTGTCCGTCCGTCCGTCGCCTTTTTCAACTTCAGAACGATAGAGGCAAGCGTCTTTCACCATTCGATTCATGACCAAAAATGAGTTGAAATACGGCAAATTCAAACATCGCAGCTTCCTTACAATAGGCTTTCTGAACGTAACTCAAATAAAAAAATAACATTTGATGGTCGTATTTAACCGCTACAGGAAGACACGCAACCGTAAAAGGAAAAAGATTTTGTTTACGACATAACATTAACTTCATTTGAAGTAGTCGTCACACCGTGTTGCATATATAAACAAGCCTACTGTCGAACAAAATTCCCCATTAGCTGCTCTTTACGAAATTAAAATGACAGATAAAAATTTGGCCTAAAAGCTGACAATTACGCCTAAAATCTAAAACTATATTTAAAAGATAACACATTTTTAACCGGCAATTGTGTGGTTATACTTTTAGATTATGAGGTGCGCACCTCAACATTTCCGAAAGTGTTGGAAGTGCACAGAAGACCGGTTGGGACTAAGTAAGTCACTGCAGCCGTTTGTTATTAATTGGCAACGGGTAGCAGTCGAGGCAGGTGCGCGGCCTATAACTTTAGGTACTAAAAAGGCGTAAAGAGGTTGAAATTACGACACAAATGCCAATGGTTGCGCGTATATTCGGAAGAAGTTTCATACAGACATCTGATTTAATTAAATATACACAAATGGTTGTAAAATATGTAAAGAAAATCGGAAAACAAGCCCAACAACAAAAACCACACATAAGAAATAACGTAGCACAGTAAGTTACCTTTGTGCATTTACATTTCGTCAAAGTAGAGTAACCAGAATTGGAACTGAAATCCAATCCGTCCTTACATTATTGACATACGTTTTCATCGATGTGACCACTCATCCACCGGCTCCCATTTAGTTATTTTAAGCACAAATTTGTCAGCAAAATGTTACGAATACATCATGACAAGCTAACATAGTCATTTGAGATTGTTTTGTGTCTTATTTAGACTGTCAAGGTGACTTTAAAGTGTAGGCTCGATGGATTTCAATATATGAATTTGCTGTGAACCTTGTAAAAGTTGTTTTTGGCTGGATTTACCTTGTTTTCACACAAAACTGCAACTTTCAGGTAACGGTGTAGTTCAGTGGTCTGGATTGAACGCAAACCAGTATTCCTAAACCTGTACGAAGCTATTTCGGTCAATCAGACATTGTCCGTCTGCATTCGGTAGATACCGACCAGGTAGATGTAGCCATCTAACTTTCCAAACGATCCTTTCCTGTCGTAGTGTCGCGCTGAGGCAGTTTTCACTTGCAGAACCCTGTTCACCCTGTAAATAACAGCCCGTCTTGTTAGACTATTCCCGTCTGTCATACTTTTTAACTAACCACAGTTGGAGCAATGTACCTTGAAGTCATCTAGTTTTCCAAAATGACCCCTTTCCTTTGGCGGCAAACAAACATCCAGCTGAAACAAGAGAGTCGAAGGACGAATTGGACTGGGGGAGGGAGAAAAGATATTGCTAGAAAACATGAGGGAATAGACGAAAGAAGTAGGATTGCGAGGGGGACGAACCGAGTGCATCTGTAGAAGAGGAGGGCTGGCCGGGTTCGTTGCCGTCGTACGCCACGCCGCGCGCTCCCAAGACGCCGATGGGAGATAATGAGTTGAAGGGAAACCTGCAAAGACACAAGGCTTCCTACACCCGCCCACGCCCTGCCTTGTTTTTGTCGGAGGCTGCTTGCTGGTTTGTAATTGACGCTGAGAAAGGGTGCCTTTTTTGTTTTTCCTTCTTTTCATATTTTTTTCTTTCTTTAAGGTTTCGAGGAAAAGTCATAACGTGCAGAGAGCTCTTCCTCCCCTTTATTGAACTCGTAATTGCGTACGACCTGAACCTTGATGAAATCAAGCTGAAGTTCGTGGCTCTTATTTGTACAACAGGAAGGAATTAGGGTGTTTGACCCGACTCTCATCATCTTCGCTTTGTCGGCTTGTTATTTGAGCAACTTGTTCGCAAAGAATTCTTCCGCCATGTTGAACCCTTCCAAATCCAAACATTTTAAACGTAACTTATTTTGAAGCTCATTTACTGTTTTTACGTGCAGGAATCGTGTAAGAATTCTTTCACTTTCTCTATTCTGAAATATGTGATGGCCACGCTAAGTTTTTGAGTTACTGTCACGTTTTCAAACAGCATTTATGTTCGTTTGTTTTTAATTTTAAAGATTTCGTCGTTGACGGTAATGCGAATTCAACAACTTCACAGAACACGTTTATTATTAAAAGAATACTTGGATCTTAAGACAAAGTATTATCCAGATATAACGTATTCAGTCCAGGGTTACACGCACAAATTAGAATTTGTTCAGCTGCCATGTGCTATACATTTGCGCACATCAAAAATCACGTCATGCTGGAATACTCGTAACAAGTATTGTATTAAAGATCAGTTGGCTGATTACAGAATGTCACCCACCACAAGTAGCATACATAAATCACGGCAAATATTTACTTTTCTTCTTCCTGTCAGATGCTACGAAACTTGACCCAAAATCTTAAAGAAACCATAGGCCTCCACAAAACAATTAACAGTAAATCACAAAAAGCATCTTAAAGGAGGTTGCCACCAAATGACAGGCTACAGCAATTGTGGCCATTTACCGCTATCTAGTTCTGTCTAGCTCTTACTTTCAGCAAGCGAAGGAATACACAAATAAATTTCTTTTTATGAAACAAACAAGCCACGTCCCTCCTTATTATTGAGTGTATAAAGTTGGTGCGTCCATGTGCAGCAGGGAACAAGAGGTAAAGTTACGCTTAACGACATAACGGGCGTTTTTTGAAACGCAGATTTTGAACCGCTAGATGGGCGCCATCGAGTGACAGTGATATCGTTTATCTTGACCGCTTGTTCCCTGGTGCACGTGGACGCACCAACCTTACATTCAATAATGAAGGAGGCACGTGGCTAGTTTGTTGTGTAAAAAGAAATTTCTTTGCGCATTCCTTCGCTTGTTGAAATCAAGTGCTACGTAGAACTAAATAATGGTAGTCGACGCTAGATGGCGCAGCTTGTTATTCGGTAAACAGGCACCTTTAAACGAAGAGCTTAGCAACTCATTCCAGAGAAGCTTACAAATTCATCCCAGGGTTTTTTTTTCAAGGTGAGACGGTACACTAGTAATTTTGGCACAGATTTCTGTAATAGATTGTTGTTGTTTTTTATTCAAACAGTATCAAATATTAGTTCTACTACACGTTTGCTGCTGATTTGAGTATTCTGATGGAAAATTAAAACACTTGACTGTAATTTATGTTGATTGTAGGTGATACACTGCAGTTATTCCAGTGACTGCTAAATCACGCTTGTCCGTTCTAGTTAGTCAATCAGTCACCTGACACGAGCCGCAGATCCGCCGTTCTATGTCGTTGTTTCAAATCGGGGTCTCTTCACACCAGACTTTGGACCTTCAAGGCCTATGTCCGTCCATTACTCGAGTACGCTAGCCAGGTTTGGTCTCCTTATCTCCTCAACGACATCTACAGGCTTGAATCCGTACAAAAGAAGTATACCAAATCGTTCCCGTGCATGCACGACATGGAATATAACCAGCGTCTTAAAATCGTCAAAATGGACACGCTTGAGTGCCGGCGATTAAAGGCAGATCTATTCTTTTCCTACAAAATTTTGCACTCCATGCTTCCTATTGACCTTCCGTTGTTTGAAATAGATTCTGTTTTTCAGACCAGGTGAAATAGTCTTAAGTTAGTCCTTCCCAGATTTCACACCAACACGCGCAAATCTTTTTTCGCGCTGCGAGTTATATCTGTATGGAACTTCCTTAGTGACGAGACTGTCTCGGCCCCATCGCTTCTTTCCTTCAAAAATGAACTAAACAAGCGCAACCTCAGCCGCTTTCTACTTCGCCCGGAATATTCTCCATCCTTTCCTTGAATCTGCATTTTCACCTTTACTAAAATTGGGTTTGCTATAAGCGGTCTCCAACAAGACCTTGCATTTCCCTTTCGCTATATTAAACGCTTATATAATTGATTGCAGGTAAAAAAACATAGAAATTTTTAAGATTCGTCATAATTTATTTGACATTTTTTGGTTGTTCTCTGAATGCACACCGTGGAATTCCTTTCTCAGTAACAGAATGAAAGCCGCAGTTTGATAAAAGAAAAGCACCACACTAAAATACCGTCAAACATGACGTTTTGACCTTCAGCTTGCAAATGAAAAACAACTTAAACAAACATATTCGGTTTGCACCATGTCAAATGGAGAAAACAGAGGAATAGGAGCAGAATCAAATGCCATTGAACTCAAGGCGAAACCTGAACGTGAACTTGATGCTAAAATAAAACCTCGAAGGACCGTAGGAACCCAAAGCCATTTTCGGATGAAGCCATGACGAGAAGAGAAGCAAATACATGTTTAGCTTTTTGGCTTGAAAACAGCTGGATGCAAGCCGAAACGTCGTCTTTTTTACTTTCATTTTACGCAGTGGTTTTTTTTCTCTAGTTCCTAACGGCTTTCATTCATGTGATTTAACAGGTCCTTTATATATTTGGAATCTTTTTTTTTTTTGTATTGTGAGTTGCCGTAGGCATTAGCCTACACGGGAGACCTTTATCAGTAACAAAACAAAATATTTCCACAAATATTTTAAACACACATTTTTTCTGTGATGTAATACATTACGTTAAAATCAATCGTTTCTTCCAAAGTATGGGAAAAAAAATTGGAAGAATGTTTAAATATTTTTCGTCCTACCCGAAAATGTACTCGTCACACAAAAATCTACTAGTTGGCCAAAAATGTACTCGTCAGTATCACATAAAAATGTACTCGTTAGTGTTTTAATATTTTCCCCTTTTGTCTGAAAGCCCCCATGCCTTGGGGTATCAGTGATTCCACTACTCACTTACGGAATTTCCCCGAGCAAAGACAAAATTTCCCTTTTTTACCCTGTGCAAACAAAATTTCCATTTTTTACTTACCTTTTAATTTCCTTTCATTACATCACTAATTTTTAACATTTCCTAATTTAAAAAAAAAATGTGAGCCCGTTTTAATGGTACAGGAGCGCCACCCATTGACGCAAATTGAAAATAAAATTCAAACGACTACTTATTTTAATAGAATTAGTCCTCCTGCCATTCCTGCCACTAGTGATGAGTATGGATGAACCTGTAAAAATTAGAACTGCCACCATTTTGGGGTGATATTAGCCTTAATAAACCAGCAACAGACAAGAATTAACACTAACCAAATTGTAAATTGGGGTTGGGTAAGGGTTTAAAATGTTAACACGCGTTGGTTGGAGTGGAAGTTTCGAAATGGTAGGTCTGGATGGAGAGAAGATTATGAATTACTAAAGAAAATTGAAACTTGCAAATAAAACACAGAATTTCTCCATTTTTTTCCCTTTTTCCCTGTTTAATATTTATTCCATTTGAAGAGCATTTTTCCCCTAAAGAGGGAAAAATTACCTGCAAGCAAAAGCACTGCGGGATATGTAATCTATTTCTGAACTATTTCCTTTAAGCAAGGTTGCGTGCCATCACCCTGGCCTCCAAGCCAAAAGAGTTCGAGATCTAATCATGTCTCTGATGTACGTTTGCTTATGAATCTAAGAAAGAACTACCACCAGGCATAGCGGTTCTCAAAAGGTCATTACGGTAACTGTTTGAGGGGGAAATGAAACATAAATACAGCAGAAAAGCCCATGCGAAAAATTATAAATGATAAATTATCACATCATATGGACGATATGACCAGAATTGAAATAAAGTGTCTATCCGCATGTTAGCGCAAAATCTGAGATGTGGGAGAGATATTTTGAAATGAAAATGCCATATTTTACTTCAAAATACTGGTTTTGTTACTTTCTTAATTAATTTAAAAGAAAGAAGTACGGATTAAAACAAGATTTAAACCAAAAGAAAATCTTTTATATGTAAGCTTCTGTAAAGCACTTGACCACTTTTAGTTTAACGTGAATCTGGCATGGATCATACTTGAATTTCTACCGGATCAATATTTTCGTTACTAAAATTAAATATCATGGGATTTATGATGCGTGAACATGTGACGCGAAAGCAAATCTAATCTCTATTTATCACTTGTTTTGGGAAATCTATTGCATCTTGGAGAATTTAGAGTTTTGGTCTGGAACCCTTGAGATCGTGGGTTTAGGTTTTGTATTTTTATTTTATTAATAAGAAGTATTGTTAGATAATTTAGTAAAAAGTCACAGATCCAAGGTTTTCCGTTCGGATTTCTCCAGCGAAATTGTCCCTCTCATCGTCGTGAGACAGATAAACCAGTTTAGGTCCGTGCTCCCAAAAAACAAGAAAACCAAAGTGTCACAAGTATGACATTGTTGCGCATGCAGGGACGTGCATACATTGGGAGGGGGGGGGGAGGTCTCATGGCAAAGTGCCTTTTTTCTGAAAAACAAATGGCCGACGTTTGCTGGAGCGGCGGTGTAAAAGGGGGCCAGAAAGGGACAATACGGTTAAGAAAGTGGTGAAGGGGAAGAAAGAGTTAAAATCCCTAATTGAAGATGAAAACAGCACCAAAATATAGCTGGACTATTACCTTGGGAGGGGATTAAAGTGAATTCTCAATTTTTTTTTAGCGGTGACTTAAAGATTATTCGTTGATTACCGGAGTCTGTGAACTTGGTCCTAAGCAGTGAATTATCTTACAAATAATAAGTCAGATGGGTTATATTTGAGCTGTCAGTGATGAATAAACACTTGATAATGAAGAATGTGGCTACCATTGATCTGTGTGTTGTTGGAGGAAGGTTCATAAATAGCTGTCTCCAGCTCTACATTTCAGGGTATGATTTAGATCAGTGGTAGCCAGTTTCTCCAACATGGCATCAGGTATTTGACCGGAATGCGTTGCTCTGCGACCAGGTAGGGTCGTGTTCTGGTCTTTGGATTTTTAAGGTTCGATAGCTCTGTCATGAATGTTTTTATTATTGTCTCAGCTGTACTTCGGTAAGACCAAGATTTCCGGAAATTCAGTTGTCCTTGTTGCATTTGTTGGGACCAAGACGACGGCCGGACTTGTGTTTGTAAAGCTCAACCCTCAGAGGCTAGATGTGAAAGAAAGCATTAAAGTTTAGGCAAGAGTTTATTACAAAATTGGCTTTCTTTTTCTTCTTCATTTTAGTATAAGTTTGGAGATGTTAGTGCCTTAATATAAGGAAAGCAAGGACAGTAAAGAGCTTCTTTTACATTTTGTTCACAATGCCACACACCGAAAGCCACCTTCCGAGACCTTTTTTTTTTATCCTTTTGCGGTACAACCAAGACAGTGCCGCTAA
>JAHWFP010259995.1:0-17101 GCA_023313725.1 Lithobius niger
ATGAACTATTTACAATGCAGATGACGCAAATAAATACAAATAAACTGAATGATTCAATAAAATAAATACGATTGGGACTCGCGTTACAATGATAACACTTTCATCAAATTGTAACTCGCACCGTCTCTGAGGCAACAGAATCAAGATATATGAACAATTATTTGACGGAAAGGAAATTGAGCAGATTCCCTTCTTACGACTGAAAGTCAAATTTAGATTTAAATAATAAAAGTGAGTTTTAGTAAGAACTACTTGTTGAAACTCACAGCGCATTTTAAGGCGCTTTCATGAAACTCTTCTAAACCCATTCACCCTCGATAATAAATGGTAGGAGTGCAAGAAACGTTTGAGTTCGGCGGGAGTACTGAGATCAAATCATTTGAGTATTTCTCTTTGGTGTTTTGGTACTCAAACTTTCTTTAGCTCCACATACGAGATCGCTGCTATAGTACATTTCACAATTAGAACCCGGGTAATCAGAGACAAGTGAAAAAGAGTGTGAACCCGCGTAAAGAAATAGTTCCATTGTTAAGTTTCATTACGAAGCAGCCGTAAATCTATGCGCAACAAGATGGATGTTGGACTTCGTGAGTGGGTGTGGCAATGACAAAAGTTGCTCCCTCACTGGGAAAAAACTTACGACGTCATTAAAGCACAGATTCATTTAAATATTCTACACTGATGTTTGGTGCATTGTTCACACACAGAGTAAAAAAAAAATCAAAAACACGGAGGAACTAGCCATTACCACCTTATCTGGTGGCAGCCGTGTTGGAAAGTGACCTTTAAATAAATTTTATAAGCACTGAGTTTGGTGCCTTAATTGTTCCGATCACTTTTCAGTATGGCCACCAGCAGATAAGATGGTAACGGCTGGTCCCGCCGTGTGTTTGAATGTTTGGTGAACAAGTCACCAAAATCAGTGCTGAAAATTAAAATGAAGTGCTTTTATGATATCGTGAGTTTTTACCCAGTCAGGGAGATACTTTTGTCATTGTCGAAACAAGGGTGTTTAGATTTTAAAAAACTGACATAAAATTTTTAAATTAAAAAACATGGTACTAATTTCCTTACAGCCAGTGAAAACTCTCGACTACTGAGTTGAAAAAATATGGCATAATCACAAATGGCTAATATTTTCTCAAACGACCACGGCTGTAGTTCATTGAACAGGAATGTAAAATAATGCTTGTTGGCATTGTGATTTAATGAAATTATACGGTTAAAAAATACATGCAAAGCCTGTTTTTTGCATTGAGGGGCGTAATGGGATAATGGCGGAAGGAAACGTGTCATCACATGTGAAATTTGGCTGCATCCTATTTGTGGAACATTCTATAGCAATTTCTCTCAGATCGGATTACAAAAGTCGTATCATTCTTACAAAATCTCACGACAAAACATAATAAGTTACACTGCCATATATTCACAAAAAATAAATACCTCCCTGTACCCGCAAGCATACGTGTCGACCGAGGGGTTACTTGGATCCATGTTTCCGTGTTAGAGCTACTTCCCCCACGTAATTCACTGTAAACTGGGGTTCACTATAGGTCACAGAATCTTTAAACTGCCAGCTAACCCTTGGGTTAGGCAGTAATTCTGAGTTCCTGAAATTGGGAATTTTTTGCTGTTAACGTAATTACTTCCTGAGGACGGAAAATGTGAAAAAAGAAATCGAAAATTAATCATCGTCAAAGCTATTTTTCCGGGGTGGGGGATAACAAAAGAATTTACTCTCATATCCAGCTGGGTAAAAATAGTAACGTGCCAAAAAATGCACAAGCTCAAATAAAATGCAAGGTTTCGACATCAATATAGACGTCTTTTTCAAGCAAAAGTAAAGTCAACAAAGCACGGTCAAAACAAGTCAGTTTTTTACTAACAGTTTGTGCCTGTAGTTACTTATTTAAGATTTTGACGCCGTTAGCGGCGATTTTCCCTTTCGTTTGAGAACGACTCCGCTCTGGATTAGAAACTTCACATTTTAATGGTGTACATTTTGGCTTCTTACTAGGGATACCATAAAAAATTGAGGATTGGGGAGGGAGTTGGGGGGGGGGGGGAGAACATTAGTGAAACTTTGACCATAGCGTTTACTTAACCATTTAAAAATGTAGCCTTTTTTTATTTCAGTTGTTTCATATTTTCGACAACCCCACAATTTTGGAAAATCTATATCCCCTACAATAAAACTTCCCCGAAGTCCTCCCTCCCCCCCGAGCAATAAAACTTCACACAGCCATAACAAATAAATACAATTGCATAGCCCCAAGTAATACATGCATCACATATCCACAACAAATAAATTATCACATAAACTAGCATTTTCACATATTCA
Source organism: Lithobius niger (assembly GCA_023313725.1). Classification (NCBI taxonomy): domain Eukaryota; kingdom Metazoa; phylum Arthropoda; class Chilopoda; order Lithobiomorpha; family Lithobiidae; genus Lithobius; species Lithobius niger. The sequence goes on from JAHWFP010259995.1 coordinate 2,342, forward strand.
TAATAAATACGCTTGCGATCTATAGTAGACCCCACATGCACACTAATAAATAAATAAATAAAAATTTTTTCCCCGCCCCCCCTCTCCATTTCCAAACTATTTACACCTAGTTTTGCATAGATTTAGATAAAAACAATTTAAAAAAAAACTCACAAATTATGATTTGATAAACTATATGCCTACTGATAACATGTATCAGGACATTTCACAAGTTGTTTCATAGTAACTAAGCAAATTACTTAGGGTTTCTGTGATAGTTTGGAGAAATATGCACTGGTAGTTGGTGAAGGAGGACTCATCGTTTCTCCGGAAGTTGGACGGACTGCCACTTCCGGTGAGTAGATCGTCCACGAAGGTGTCCAGTTGAGTGTCGCTCAAGCCTTTGGAATGGCAAACCAGACTGCACGAGGAATGCTGAAGATCTTCAGTCCTGAAATAATAAAAAAAATTGGGAAAAATATTAGAAAACTGTTCCGTTTATACAGCCGTCCAGCAGTGAATTGAAACAACAATTAAAGGGCAATTACATCCATTTTGACATGCATGCTTTACTTTTGGATCGTTTGACAATAACTAAACACAAGAACTGCGGCAAGAATACGTTACGTACGTCCGATACAACAATTTAATTATTGCATCACCAAAACACGATACAGAGACCGCAATTGTTTTGCTGGAACGCGCAGAAATTAATGCCGACAGTTGTCACTATTCGATTTCGATTCGCAGCCGATTGAGATAGCTCTATTGATTGTGAGAGCTCAAGCGTCCGACGGCCTTAGCTGGCCACTACAACTGTCGGCCAGTTAAGGCCGTCAGACGCTCGAGCTCTCACAGCCAATAGAGCTATATCTCAATCGGCTGCGAGTAGAAATCGAAGAGTGACATCAGTCGGCATTAATTTCTGCGCGTTCCAGCAAAACAATCGTGGTTTCCATGTCGTGTTTTGGTGATGCAATAATTATAATAATAATATAATAATAATAATAATCCAAAAATAAAGCATGCATGTCAAAATGGATTTAATTGCCCTTTAAACATAAACAGCACTAAGATTTCGTTCCCTAGTCCCTTTTGTTTTTATATCATCACTCCAGTTATCAAAATTGATCACAGGCGAAGGAAACAAGCAAAAACAAAATCATATTCAATTAATTTTCTTCGATTTGGCATGACCCGGATTCAAACTGACAACCCAACCCGCCCCCAGGTCAATTACCTAACGCCTTCATTGAAATGTCCACTTCTTCCACCCGCTAATTTAAGCCATTTGGGTATGTTTAGTTATTCGGTCATAGATTGAAGCCACTATTTTTCAGACGTTTTGCCAAATATTGCCCTTTTTAGAAAACTTAATGTCAGTGCCGGTCAGAAATGCCCTTCAGTACACGGATGGCTTGCCTTGACCACACAAAAATACACTTACAAGGTTCATCAAACATTTATAAAATTAATTTCCTAAACAAAGCTTTAAAAATCCGAATTCGCAACAATGTAAAGCCAAGTAAAGTTGACTTTAACGTGTTTTTGCTAAAGCGCCCAGAGGGCATTACATGGCAGGGAGAGGGACAATTTAGATGGAAAAGCAAATAAGTTGAACAAACAAATAAGGAAAATAGGAAGTTTCGGCTCAAAACAGAAACGTTAGTTGCTTCCAAACAAGAATAGAAAGGACAGTTCATGCATTTTGATTTTAAAACTAAGTTCCTCTGAGTCGAGTGATAACCTATACTACTTAAATTGGTTTTCGAACTGTTATAAAAATTTGCTACCGAAAAATAAAATCGTTTATTTTCATTTTTCCACTTGCCAACGTCATGAGTAACCCTCAAAATCGTGCTTGCTGAGAATATCTTCGTCGCTTGGCAACCATTGGCAAGGGCGCTTCTTGGCGGCCGTATTGTGTCCCCCTCAAAAAACGGTTGAAAGTCCGGTCCACTTATTAAAGAAGGTCCGGTCGTGTTTTGCACAACCACAGCAGTTAGTAAATTAGTCTGGTCATAGCTGGCACCAATGAGTTGTTAAAGATTTTTATAAATGTGATCCCTTTCCACTTACGCAGTGAAAGCGTTGCATGCAAAATAGAAGCCGACATTACATGCTTAGAAGTCAATTTCGTACTTTTTGAGGTTCGGAATTTGATATTGGGGTGGTATTAAAAAGGGGACAGTAAAGTCTCTTGCGTCTGTAATAGTCAGTCTAACGATTGGCGGTGCAGATGCCCAAAACAAAACGGAATCGGGATTCTGTTAAAGGGACATTCCGCGAGCCATATTACAGCTACGCGCAGATCATCATCCGAGCAATTACACCTCCAAGGTCGGCTGGGGTGGTAGCTGGTTCCTCGTATAGCTGCTGTCTCGGTTGGCTTTGTGAATAGTACAAGAGACCGAATCAAGTCAACGATTGTGTCGTCACAAACCGGAATGATTCTCGTATTTTAAAATCACAATTTATAATTTTCTAGGCTATAGTGTCTTATCATTTTGCTTCCGCGATCTATTGGAATAATTAATTTTAATTTTTACCGCATTAGTCTGTTAGATTTTAGATCTCATGGTAATTATTAGAAAATTAGTAGATGTACACACAGAGATGAAACGTCATGATTATTGTACGCGCGCAATGCATCTAGTGACGGATCGTTAGTAAATAAAGCTTCATTATATTCAACAGAAAATCTCCTAGACGCCATTTAAAAAAGGATTTTTAGCAAGGGAAAGACGAATGTTAAGGAAATAAACCTTTGGGGCCGTACTTGATGTGGAGGATCGAGAAAAATGGGGCTGGGAGGTATATCCCATTAAGCGGTTTTAAAACCCTTATCCTCAAAGAAATGAAGCACGGTATACTTACATTTTGTTGTAGAACGAAGTATATTGTTGCGTTGATGTCTGATCAGAAGAAATACTTTTCAGGATATTAGAGACCAAGTGAAGACTGACGATCATTCTGTGAGCCTTCTCATCATTAGCTGCGTTACATTCCTGTATATAATGAAACATAAAAAAAAAATCAGATTAATACAATATTTTATTGTTACAGTTTGAAAAAAAAAACGTAACAGAATTTAAAATTAATTAACAGATAGGCTACCACTTCTCGCTTTGCCGAGTAATAATTATTTACCTAGCGTATTACTGTTCAATCGTTATTGTAGAAGTTAGAAGTTTAGCACTGAATGAGTGTATAAAATAAAAAAATTAAAAAATAATCCCGACACTTACACTGCTCACACACTGTTCATTAAAATTTAGAAAACGTCCAAATTTTCGACCGTCCTATATATTTGGGCCTTTTCGAGAAAGATGATCTAAAATTCTAAATACAATCGCTAACACAATAATTGCTAAAAATACAAGCTAAAAACACGAGTCCTACTTGGTTGCCAAGCAACTCGTTAAGGGGTGGTGCATAGGTTGGTCCCTGCATCACATCCTTGCAAATGATTAGTTAAACCGTTGATTGATTGATCCATTGATTGACCCATTGATCAGTTTGCTTGTGCAGCCAGAATTATTCGACGATGAGAGGTACAATTTAGGGCCGGTGCACACGTGCGGTCGCATTTGCGGTCGACGCTGCGGTACCGCATTTGCGGTTTGGTTTACGTGACATCTGTTGGGTAATGCACACGTCCAGCGTCGACGTTGCGTTACCGCCCGCCGCTCGTGCGGTCGTTTTGCACCGCAATTCCCTCCGTCAACGCACCGGTACCGCAGCGTTAAAAAAACGCAATTGCGTCTCTGAGTACCTTGGATGACTTGATCGGTGCACACGTCCGCCGTTTACCGCAAAAGCGTTACCGAATTAATGGCGTCCAATAGACATGGAATTGTTTATTGGGGGGAGTAAAGAACGACCCTGAAATTTGAAATGTTGCTGCAGAAATGATTGAAGACTCATTGGGAAGTAATTAAAAAACTTATCCGAATTTTTTAGTTAATCTGCAAAGGATGTATAACATTTTTCCCTGGTACGTCTTAAATTAGTACATCAATGTACCAAAATTCGTTGCATTTGTTTTAAAATATATTTTTTGTTCACGAGGTAGGCGAAAAAAGCAACATCGTCGCATTGGTTTCAAACTGTAAGTTTTTGTACACGAGGTTAGGGAACCGAACGCGCACATACGTCACCGAAGCGGCACCGCAGCGTCAACGCTCGTTAATAAAACGCACGTGTTCATTGATTGGCTACGACACCGCAGCGGCGCCGCAGCATTGCCGTGCGTCCGAAAAACGCACGTGTGCACCGGCGCTTAGAAGGAGAAAATCCAAATGGAAAACCCAGGATCTTTGACAAGCCACAATCAACACGAGGGCAAGGCACCACAGGGCGAGGGGCTCGACAGAGACAAAAAAGTGTACGACATTCTGTGAATCATTCTAAAAATCTGTGAATCTTCCAACGGATTTACGGAGATTTAGGGATTTTCTGGGATTTAAAGATTTACAAAAGATTTAAGTAAGATTTAAATATTTACATAAAATTTTGGAGCTTTGCACAGATTTACACGAAGATTTGCAGGATTGAAAGATTTAAAAATTTAAATGATTTACGCCAGATTTACGTGATTTAAAAGATTTGAATTATAGATTTATAAGATTTGAATGATTTGCCACAAGATTTACAGATGTACAACATTTGCACAAGATTTACAACGGATTTATAAATCTTAAATCTTGGGTGTACGAGATTTCTAGCTTTGTCGATCCCCTCGCCACAGGGCCCTCCTGGTCTCGAAAATGCCAGAATGGGAGAGGCTGCATGAGCCCTGGATAGAACGATTAGATGTTAGATTTCCCTCTAATATAACTACCGTTATGTATAACCGGTTCTCCATGCTTATTTGCATCGTATTAAAAACCAAAACTGGGACCGCCAAGTTCGGAATGGTTCGGCCCTTCAGAGGACAGATATCCACACACCAAAAAAGATCATTGTTAGAATTGTTAGCATTGTTATTCTCTTACCGTGACTGTTTCTGATGTGGACTGCAGAACTGGCAGAGTCATACCCATACAGTGAGTCTGAAAAGATAAAATAAAAATAAAAAATAAAGTTTAGGCCTAATTAACAAATAAAAAATTAGCAAAACTTAACAAGAATATTTCCGGAAATCTTTCGTTATGACTTTTTTTTTTATTTGTAACGGTTCTATTTTAGTTTTTTTTTTTCATGTCGATTTTAATATAATTCTTTTGTTTTATTATTTGAAAAAAAAAATGTAAACATAAAAACTAACAAATGGCAGACATTGTCATCACACAGAACGTCCCTGGAAACCTAAAACTCTATACTCACCGATGAGTTGGGGTAGGCTTGTTTGTGTAGTTGTATCGCATTCCTCATCTGTTTGATGTGGGTGACTTGATCCAGACAGGTTGAGGTATCATCGACGTATCCCTCTTCCTCCGGTACCGGTTCCCCGCACGGACGCGTGAAGGCGGTGCGGTCTGGTGACAGAGAGCGGCGATTACGAGCTGCCATTGTTGAGCTGGTGGGCGCCATGTTTGTTGAGTGTGACGGAGATGGCGACTCTGTCGACAACGGGAAGGAGGATACTAAAACTTGAAGGTGACCTAGGATGATCACTGAAACGGAAAAGAAATAAAAAATAAACACTATAATCCCGAAATAAAATCTTTGTGCTGCTCTCAAGATTATTATGTAGCTCTAAACAGACAGCCGAATATTTCGTCCGAAGTGATGCGTTACTACGGGCTTACGAGGTCAAAATTGCTGCACTGAAGGAGTGAGTGTGGTGATTATTGACCGATTTTGACGTTTTTGATATACCATCCTGTGACACCATGCCGCTGCCAGTCGGCCGTTTTACGTCCGTCTTAATTCGGGCAGCGCCGCTGATTTTCGAATGTTTTGTCAATGTAGTGTCAACCAGTTTGACTCTGAATTTTGATGACAAAAACCGTGGTAAGACTTTTTTTCAGCTTTTGAATTTTTCTTAAACCTTTAACGCACACTCCTTAATACAATGTTCCGAAGTGGTATGGAGCGCCGAGAACGATACCACCAACCCACTGAGTTCAACCCGGTATGTTTATTAAAATTGCAAGCATTATTCCACGTAAGAAGAAAAATTTCGGTCCGTCTTTCTACGGAAAGTACCGCAAAGTTGCCGGTTCGAGTCCCTTTCGGAACACTCCATCGGGGGCCTACTGCTGCTACACAAGAGTCCTCCCTAGGCCCCACAGAGGCCTATCCGGCGTTTCTTAAGGGTCGAATTACAAAGTGTTCCCCTTCGGTTTGTGTTTTTCGGTTCTGATCCAATAATTCATTTATTAATTCCGACGTTTAAAATATAAAGCAGAATACTTTACGAATAATTTAAAGGAACAAAGAAATAAGGTCGCAATCCTATTTCCGTTGCCTTTTGGACTTAAATGTCAGACTACCTGAGCGGGAATTGAATTGTCGGCTTTGTGACCTATAGGGTACTTCAGCGGGTTCAACATCGTGGGTTCAATTCCCTCTCAGGCAGTCTCACATTTTGGCCCAAAAGGCAACGGAAATAGATATCCACCTGTGTTCAGTTATCACTTGCCGATTCGGTTTGACTTTCCTCCCTGTTTATTTATAAATCCGTAAATAAATTTTGATTTTGTACGTTGCACTTACTGGGTTTACACACTGCTACTATCACTAATATAATGTTTTATATTACGTAATGAGCATATAGCATTGAAAATTACTGCCGGTAAAAAAATTAACTAGGGGGTGGTAAAACCTGGTAAATGCCCGGTATAAACCAGACCAGGTGAATACCACGCTAACCTCCATGTAAATATTTTTTTTTTAACGTAGTAATTTATTTCTCTGCACAAGAGTCTGCGCAATGATGATATAACTTTTTACCTAAGCTGAGGTGGGGAGAGGGCTCTAGCTCTCGTTGCGTCCCCCCCCCCCACCCCTTGCTCTTCCCAACGAGCTGTCTACGCCCCTGCTGTCTACTAGAGGAAAATCGGAGAGGTAAATGTTCCCATCACAAATGACTGATCGTAAACAGTAAAGTTACTTGGGAGGTCATTGAAGTTTGTCGCAGCTGTTCAATATCATCGAAAACTAACAAAACAAAAAAAAAAACGTAGCGTCCTTAGCCGTGGGATAATCCAGTTCAGCCCTGACCCCAGACTCCAATAATTACAGGGAAAGGGATGATCTTGAGAAAGTGTCTGCTGCCAAAAGTAAGACCAATTTCCCCCAACAGATGTTCAAACCAAAACAAACAATAATTCTGCATTGCCAAAGCTAACCGGCAATCAGAGTTGTTTTTTCGTACCCCTCAAACCCAGTCCGCCACTTCCGCTACAACCCTTGCCTTCAAATCAGCCACGTGACGTCATTTCCGACTGGCCAGGCCACGGCCACGTGATTCCCGGAATCGTACGCTAATGGCTGAGCGGCGCTGTGTGTGTGTATTTTGCTCGTGTGCGGGCGTTTTACGTGGTAAATAACAAACTTGACAGATAGGCAAGCCAAACCTGAATCCAGCTTTTTACGCGTGTGGCAAGAACTACCACCCGTGATTATATAAGTGAATTACAATATTTTTTTTCGGCGTAAAAACGCGACTCATTCACGCCGCAGAGAAATTACGTTGGCGGGTAATTGAATGGGGCCACCACTGATCTTAAAATAAAACATGCCCAGTCATAAACGGATTTAAAAGATTACCGATAATAACTGCTTGCAACGTCATCCACGATTGCGAGAGATTAACCGGTCTTTCGATTGTAAAGCATGGTTTTAGACAGATAAGTGATTGAAAGCACACTTGGAAGTAATATAAATAATACCGTGTTTACATACCAGAATTTAAAGATTTAAAGGTTCGTGTATAATTCCTTCCATCGGAACACAGATTAGTGAAGGGATAAATGAGTGTTTATGTGGTTTGCGTCATTTATCTAACTTGAATATCATGAATATATGACTTGAATAACCTTATTTTATTACATTTTAGTTCAGTAAGGCTGAACGATGACGGGTTATTTATAAAATGTGCACGGCATCGTGGAGTATTTTGCTCAAACATTTACATGGCCAACAAAACACCGAACAAAGTGCACTCCAATTTGTTTGTGTTTTAGCCTCTTCGACCTTACAAGAAATCTTCGAGTTTACATTTTCGTTAGTAAGATTCACCAAATTGTTTCACAACGAATATCCCATGGTGACAGATGATCATAAATTGGATGGTTAAATATGTATCAAATATCTGTTAAGATATGTGGTAAATAAGTATTAAATGCCTCATAAACATGTAAATATCAGTCAGTTCATCATTGCAAACATACCCACGGATTGACTACCAAAGAAGTTGCAGGCATCTGCCAACTTTTCGACAAAAAAATGGAGTTCGAAAATGAGCCAATCTGTCAACTTATTTTTTTTTTTGCATTATTAAAGTGGCACTATCACCGATTAAAAGTCTGTATAATCTGGCAACATCTAGCGCTATCTAGTACTATCTAGCACTTGCTTGCATCAAGCAAAGGAATGCACAACGGCATTTCTTTTAACGAAACAAACAAGCCACGTGCCTCATTAATTATTGAGTGACAATTTGGTACGTCCTCGTGCACCTCGGAGCAAGCTATAAAAGTTAAAGCATCATACCGCCTGCTTTATAACCTTCCGCCTGCCCTACAACACCCACGCGACGATCACATCCGCGTATTTACCACAGCTAAGGTCAACTGAGACGGTAGTTTCGTTCCTCGTAGCGAAAAACGTAGCTACTGTCTCTGTTGGCATTGCGCGTAATAGTCCAGCCAGCGTGAACCCAGTGATTGTGTCGTTAAAAACCGGAATGATTCTTGTATTTTAAAATCACAATTTATAATTTTCTAGAATAGTGTCTTATAATTTTGCTTCGGCGATCTATTGGAATAATTAATTCTAATTTTTACTCCATTAGCCTTCTAGATTTTTGATCTCATAGTAATTACTAGCAAACGATTAAAACTAATACTGCGCACACACACACATAAAACTTCCACGCGCGATGCATCATTTATGTTCGTGCCCCAATATTCAACAGAAAATCTCCTAGACGCCACATTTTAAAAAGGATTTTTAGCAAGGGAAAGACTAGCTGTAAGTAAATAAACCTTTGGGGCCGTACTTGATGCGGAGGACCGAGAAAAATTGCGCTGGGAGGTATATCCCTTTAACGACATCACTGCCGCTAAATGGCGCCACGGTGTGTTCGTTCGTTTTTCAATCGGTGATAGTGGTACTTCACCATTGTTCAATTGTTGTTACCGAGAATTACAACAGCAGGCAACAATTGTAAAAATGGTAAATAAATAGTCACAAAGTGCTACCCAAGCCAATACCGTATTTCGTTGTTTTTCGTAATTCTACATGCCATTCAAGGTTAAGCCTCTTACTAATGGCAGCCTGTACCAAATTTGTTCTACCACATTAGGAACAGGACGCTGCCAATGTGCCCATTCGTAAAAACTACAAACTTTTACCAATTATTTTCTTGTGATCGGAACAACTGAAAGCAAATGCTGTAAAAGTAACAAGAATTTGCCCCAATAGATCGCTGAATCGAAAATGTAAAATGCTTGCCTAAATAATTGTAAATTGAGAAGCTAAAATAGCAAAACCAGTCTTTAAAATTTATCAAGTTTTAGAGCGATGACGCATGCGCCTTTCAGCCGTACGCATACGGACGGATTTTAGCTGTTTAATTACATAGATGAGTCCCGATTTTTTTTTTTATTTTTTTTTTGCATTTCGCATGTAAAAAAAAAAAAAGACTTTAAATGTTTTACGAAAATCTCGGTTTGATTGTTAGGATTGCTAAAAAGGTATTGCAATTTTTTCAAAAAAAAATTACTGACAGTTGTTCTAATACTCACTAAAATAATTAATTTTAAAATGAAAAAATAAATAAATACCCTTTTCGCACAGGCGGTAAAAAAAAAGGTTGATTTTTACGGTGAATTAAACGACAAACAGCAAATAAAATTAGTGTATTTTAGCGCTTTAAATAGCAGTGTTGGCACGTAAGCGGCCCTGATACGAAAGATAATGGCAAATGGAATCGACGCAGGTTTGCCTCCCAATGCATTACGCGTCGTACAATGCGACACCTATACCAAAATGGCGCGTTGTACAGTGAAGCCCTGCTGCAAGGGGCAGCTTTCGAGCAAAAATTTTAAAAATAACCACATGTTGCTGGTTGAACAGCCTAATTGGCGAGCGGCCAGCAAGGAAACGGTTCTTACCTAGAAATACGGCGCCTCGTAAGAGATCAAAGCCCATAACTGAAAGCATGTCCGGGCAGACGAGTACTTATCACAAACAGACGTAAAATAAACAGGAGCAAAAGTTGACTTACCATTTTTCTCCGTGGACAGTTGCTTATATAAGCGTCTTGAACAACTACTTGCAATATAGTTTGGTGTCGTCAGACGCACGCTGTCGCAGGAAGCTCAAGATGAGAGCAAAAAATCCACTGACGTCACCGGATGTTGGCTAACGTAGACGCTCATTGGTTCGGCGGCAAAAGAAGCGCCAAGCCTACTTTTTCGCGCCAAACCTGAGATCTGGACGTGACCACAACCATGTGTTCAATGGCGAACGCGCGTAACGAGGATTCCCCTTAAATTATCTGCTGCATTGCACTGGTTTTTCCGGATTTTCCTGGTGAAGCTAGATCAATTTCCGCGTATCAAACGTTAGATGGCTTCCGGTTTTTAAACGCATCATTACAACCTACATAATCTACATAATAAGATCGTAGCAGGGGTCGCAGCCAACCTATAAACACCTATATTTTAATTTTGATTCTACACTTTTCCTAAATTAACCAATATAACCCATAAAAACCTATATTTTTAAAAGCTGGTTCCGGAGCGATGTGATTTTGAATTGCAATTTCATTTACGTTTCAGTAATTAAAAGGACGTTCCTCCAAGCGCCATTTTTCTCGATCTTCCACATCAAGTATGGCCCCAAAGGTCTATTTCCTTACCGTTAGTCAATCCCTTGGTAAAAATCTGCTTTAAAAACTGGCATCTAGGAAATTTTCTGTGGAATTATTGTTAACTTTATTTACTGCGTCCCGCAGTATATGATGCATTGGTGGGCGCTTACAATAATTATGATGTTTCATCTGTGTGTGTGTGTGTACTAATTTGCTAATAATTACCACGAGATCAAAAATCTAAAACCGTAATGCGTTAAAAATTAAAATTAATTATTCCAATAGATCGCCGAAGCAAAATAATAAGACACTAGCCCAGAAAATTATAAATTGTAATGTTAACAAACGAGAATCATTCCGGTTTGTGACGACACGATTAATGCTTTCGTGCTGGTTCGTCTGTTAGGCACAATGGCAAATGAGACAGTAGATTCGTTCTTCGCAGCGAAGAACGGGGCTACTATCTCAAATGACCTTGGTGTTCTATTTGCGCGGAAGGCGATCAGCGCGAGCTGTTATAAGGCAGGCCGGGGGTCCCTTTAAAGCAACATAGCGCCTGCCTTATAACCTTCCGCCTGCCTCACAACACCCACGCGACGATTACATCTGCGTGTTTATCACAGCTAAGGTCAACTGAAACGGTAGCTTCGTTCCTCGCAACAAAAAACGTAGCTACTGTCTCAATTGGCATTGCGCCTAATAGTCCAGCCAGCGTGAACCCATTGATTGTGTCGTCACAAACCGGAATGATTCTCGTATTTTAAAATCACAATTTATAATTTTCTAGGCTAGTGTCTTATAATTTTGCTTCGGCGATCTATTGGAATAATTAATTTTCAATTTTTACCGCATTAGTCTATTAGATTTTAGATCTCGTGATAATTATTAGAAAATTAGTAGGTGCACACACACAGAAATGAAACGTCATGATTATTGTACGCACGCAATGCATCATTTAGTGACGGGTCGTTAGTAAATAAAGTTCCATTATATTCAACAGAAAATCTCCTAGACGCCACTTTTAAAAAAGGATTTAGCAAGGGAAAGACTAACGGTAAGGAAATAGACCTTTGGGGCCGTACTTGATGTGGTGGATCGAGAAAAATGGCGCTGGGAGGTATATCCCTTTAAACGTAATAGGCGCCTTTTCGTGAAGTCCGAGCGCAGGGAACTGAAAATGGCGGTATCGTCATGGTACTTACTCTTAAAAACACACGCACCCGGGAAAAACTAATTCATGATGGGTCGCACACAGAAAAAGACCTAAATCGTTATTTATTATATTTCATCATCTTTTCTGCCGTGTAAGTATGCTGAATGAAATAAACAGACAAACAAAAAACTAAAAAGCTTATGTATTTACTGAAAAATAACCTATAAAAATCTATATTTTTGTAATAATAATGATTTTGCCACGATAGTGACTGGGAAGACAGAAGGGCAGGTGCCACTTACACTGGTCCCGTGGTTAAATGAAGTCAGTGGTAGCTCTTACGCTTAAGGAAATTGTGTAAATTGCATGCCCTGAGTAAGGTCTTAAAGTGTTGAGGGCGACGAGCAGAGACCACATCCTCGGGAAGGGAGTTCCAGACCATAGTGACCTAATACGAGGAAAAGCTTCTTCGACACTCGGTGCGAGCTGGCTGGACCACCAACTTAAATGAATGCCCGCGTGTAGCCTTGTACGAATGAAGTTCAAAAAAGGGTAAATTGATGGTAAGGAACCCATGAACATTGTTATTTTATAACCTATTTTTTAACCTATATTTTAAAATTGGAAGTCTGCGAGACCTGTCGTAGGAATCAATGAAAAAGGAAAATTAAGGAAAATTGGAAATAAGCCACCAGCGAAAAGTATACACTAGAAATAACGTAGTTCAGTAAGCCACCTTTATACACTTACGATTCGTCGGACTGGCATGACCCGGATTCGAACCAGCTACGCCCCCAGATCACTTGCGTATCGCCTTAACCACTATGGCCACATCCTCCACTGGCATAAAGATAACTCACTGAACCCGTTATTAAGGTCAGAACCATAACCAGGACTCCATCCGACCGAATGCTCTCGGCCTTAGGCAATGGAGAGGGAAGACAAATCATACACTCAGGAATCAATAGCATTGAGAGTGATATTTTTAAGACCGGTAAGAAGCTAGCAATCGCTCTAACAATCACTTTAAGCTTACAGTGCACGACGTTTATTATTTCTACCTTGTAAGTTACAAGTTTTATTACTATAGAGACTAATCGGCCATAACGCCATACACTCTATTCTAAACTTACTTGCTATCTAACAAAGCGGTCGGCAACAATAATACCTCTGTAAATGAGGGTACGGCGCTTCAGGTACCTTAGTATAGCGTAAGATAGAGCTGAGCACACAGAGTTGTGCCCATTAGGTTTCCGTAGAAAAATAAAAAAATAAGTAAAATATTAATGCGGCATTGTCGGCGATTTACTCTCTGCCTCTCCCACAAAATAAGGTTTGGATTTTGTTTTACCGTGTCCGCCCGGCTCTACAACGATATTAGGGTGGTAGACAAAATGGCTACCACGACTGCGCGGTCTGCTCTTAGAGGCAAGCATTTTTGTACGGAGAGACGCGACATCTATTGACAGCTAGTGACGGTTTTTCAAAATAATAATTTTAATTTTTACGCAGTAGATTTTCCTGGCAAATCAAGGAACCCGAATGAATGAATGAATTTATTCGGGAGCCTCGGCCCACAGCCACATACCCCCATACAAGTCTAAAGTACTCCAAATACAACAGAAAAAAACCATTACAGCCACAACTCACAGTACGCATAGTCTACTTTGAACAACCAAGGGGAAAACTGGAAAGACAGATGGCGGAAGAACCGGGGAACATGGACCCCCGCCCGCTAAGTTCAATAATTGTCACACTTCATTGTAACTTCATTGTGAGAAAGTCATTGTTTAATTCCTCCATTGTTGTTGCATGGCCACTAGCTTTTGGTACTTTAACACAAACCAGAGCTGACCGTTTTTCACGATGGCGAGGATAAATACCTATGCGGCGAAACAGCTTGAAAATTGTTGGAAATGGGCAGCCCTTTTGCCCTGACAGGCAATAGTTGTATTTCAGCCACGTGCATAAACTGTATCAATGTCATAAATGTTCGTAAAGATCGTAGATTTCAACTGACTACTATATACTGACTACTGACTACTAATTCCGTTCATATAAAATAAATTGTACGACAGATACGAATGAAATTTGGTATTCGAACACTCTTTTAACTCCAATACATGCCTTTTAAGGTTTGACGTTTGGGGAGGCATTAAATAAAAAGATTGCAATCATTTGTAATTTAATTCTATTTTTCGGTATGTTGGGAAAACGCCACCGGTGATCAAAATAAGCATTATTCGTTATTAGTGTTAACGAGTAACAATGCAAACGGACTCCCAGAAATAATCGGCAACTCAACGTTGTTGATAAAATACACGCGCTACGTGTTTGTAGTAGGGCGTATGGCTTCGGGCCGCTAAGCTCTTAACAAATTTGAAGTCCGCGCTACTCATTGTTGATGGTTGAATGGAAATAAATCAGCAAACGCTTTAATTTATATGATTCAAGTCCTCACTCCAGCAAAACTAAAAAAAAATTAATATTTCCGTTCGTATTCAATATTTTTTGACCAAACTTGGCCAGATAGTAGATGAATGGGCAGCGGCAAAAATAAGACGCCAAAAAAAAACTACAAAAGAAGTGATATCTAAAACAAAACCCACAAGGGTGAAAGAACCCGCCAAGTTTCAGC